>JAHZNI010003717.1:0-23629 GCA_027744415.1 Seira ritae | reverse complement strand
GGTCTTCTGGCTCATACTTTAACATGTGTTTTGTTGCCTAGAAGGCAAATCTAGAAGGAGTTTCACGCCAGAAGGACAAATCCGAACTTCCCTAATATTACCTATGCACTTGAAATGAAATCTGTGTGTGCACTCCATATTCCTCTTTTAGAGTCCCGCAGTGCATTGGAGAGAAAGAAAATGCAAACACACAAACGGTAATGGTAACAATGAAATGAAGCAAAACGTAACAACGATAACAACAACAGTAACAGTTGTTGCAAACGAAGACATTCTTGAACAAAACAAAGCGAAACAAACAAGAAATGGATTGGTTCAGTTAGAATTTAGAAGTATGTAAG
Organism: Seira ritae; assembly: GCA_027744415.1. Lineage (NCBI taxonomy): Eukaryota > Metazoa > Arthropoda > Collembola > Entomobryomorpha > Entomobryidae > Seira > Seira ritae. The sequence goes on along the minus strand of JAHZNI010003717.1, from coordinate 23,288 downwards.
TTCGATTCGCTTGCTCGTCACATCGTTAGAAATGTGCATACTTTTAAAGGGCAACCACAAAGAACAACCCTTTCTTTGCATGACTCTTGTATGTACATACTCGCAAAAGATTTTTTTTACTCACCCCATGGCCTCTTCAATTGACGCTTCAGTATATCATCATGTCATGTCATGTCTTTTAAAGGATTGAAGAATGTTACAGAAGACACGACAGCAGCAGCAGCAGAAGCGATCGAAAGAACGACATGGAGACATGTTTGCCTTTTTTTTACCTTATTTCTCGACAACGACGAAGAGATGAGGATTTGGGAAAAATAGAAAAGTAAACATAGAAATAATGAATGATGTGATAATAATAATAGGGGGTCATCCATGCAAAACGAGACGTAAAGGAATTTACCCTAGCACTAGCATGATCTTCGCTTGCGTCTTTCGAATTCGTTACGTATGCAGTGGAGTTGATAGGCTTACTTAGGTTGACTTAATGAATCTTTGGAGATTTTGCGTCGAATTCTCCTTACTTTTTGCAGTCCTGATTATGATTATGTGATACATGTCTTGTCCTGTCTCACATGCACGCACGGTAAAAATAATAATAATAATAATATGATTATGATTACTCAGTCAGTGAGTAAACGACTTACTATGTATGTCTAGTGAAATGATGGGAGGGGGATGATGATAAGATTCACTTCATCATGAATCATCCATCATGAAATGAATGATAGATTTAATGTTGTAAAGAATATCATCTTCTCTTCTTTCTCACTCAAAGTCACTTTCAGTGAAAATGCAATACTGACCGACCAAGCGAGCCAAGTCAAGCCGAACCCATATATTTCTAATCATAAAATAATCATGTAGGAAGAAGAAGCATGGCGACGATTGACGACGACATATTGTAATTTATTAAAAGTAAGAGAATCCACACATGCGAAATGAAACTGACATGTTAATGTAAATTTAATAAATATATTTTTTTTCCTAGGGATGGGTGATTCTTGATTCTGCAAGAAAAGTTAGATCTTTTCGCAAGGTGCCATGTTTCACAGTTTAACGATTTTCATTTCAGCGATCGTCTTCACTCTCATTCATTAGCATCACACATACACTCTCTCTCCCTTTATTTATTTACCTCCAAATATGTAAATTAAAATTGGCTAATCATACCTAACAACGAAAAACTTTTAATTTCATTACTTAATTTAATAAATTCTAAAATTTTCCAGTTTCTTAATTACTTTATGTATTATGCATTCATATTCCATACCCACAGATTTTCTTCAATGCATATCTCGAAAATGAAACGAACATGTAACGAAGGTCCAAATTAAATGATTGAAATATCCTCAGAATTTGCATTGCAAAAAAATCTTGGGCTTGAAGACGAAAGTTCATGAAAAATTCCAATTTGATTAGGTTAATTGAAACACAAACTGCTATATTTTAATAATTTCAAATGAGATAATGACACTTACCTTCTAAGTTGTAATTAGTGTTTCTCTGTCCAGAATTTAATTTGCATTCTTGGTTTCGATCCAGCAATTTTTAGCTGTTAGCAGACACATACAAAATACAAAATTGCAAAAATCCTCATAGATTTTGAAAAGTTAATTTAAACACTTTATGCTTCAAAAAATAATTAACACACAAAAACCGTAGTCCATTCACATGCCAACAGAAAAACGCAAAAATTACTCTGAGGAAAACTATAGCGCACGTGTTTTGTGGCTTAAAAAGTGTACATTTTTCATTTCAATTATGGTCAATTATCACTACTTACAATTCCTTTCAAAGTGACATTAACTCTTGGGCGTCATAACAATACAAGAACATCAACAAAACCTCTTCTTCGCGGCGTCGCGTCGTTAGGATATAATAAGCTCTTTACGCTTTGGTTTTGGTTCAGCAACGATTATGACCGCAAGGGCAAAAATGGCATTTTAAAATGCAAATTACACTTTACAAAGCAAAATGAACCAGGTAAGCAATTAAGTTGTCACCTCAACAACGACTGGCAATAAGACAATTAAAAATATACAGCCAAAACAATTAAAAAACCGAAACGAGCGAAACTACAACAACAGAAGAAAAACAAACGAGATCGGACGGACGGACGGATCAAAATCTGCACTTGAACTAACCTTTCGTTATGCCATGCACTTAGATCAGCTATTGCTCCTTTTGCATTCCTCTCCGTTTTTTTTCCAACCTGTCCTGCCTGCCTGTACCCAGCCATAGTACCCAGTACCCATTCATGTAAGTGATGATGGAGTCTAAAGCCTATTTTTTATTGCTGAAAGCCTGAAAGCGACTCGATTCACACGAACGAGCAAATTCTGTGAACATGACATGATCAACTACTACGGTTTTTTTTCTTTTGCCTGTGAAAAAACTCCTAACTCCCTCCTTTTCATTTCAAAAACATAAACCACTCGTTTCATTGGTTTGGTGATAAGCAACGCTACGCAACGGATCGTTTTTTGACTGCTATTCACTTTGACTTGACGAAGACTCACAGCATTGCTGCATAAGTCGAAGTCTAACGTTGTCCCTAGCATTTTTTGTGGTGCTTCTAGTTTCCGTGGTGATCACAGGAGTGCAGTGCATTGCAAGGTAAGTATGAACAAGGCGATTTCTAAAGCCAAGCGAATTAAGCTAAAAGACTAATTAGTTTGAAAAGGACACTTTATTTTCCCAAAATAAACAATGCGATAATATTATGCTCGTAAATTTTTGATGAATGGTCACTTCATATTGATTTTGATGAGTGAGATGAGATGATGGATAAAAAAATGATAAGGAAATTAATTTAAAAATCGGGTCATCATTTTCCTGTTTAATATTTAACAAGGTTATTATTAATTATTACATAATAATAGTTCAGAAAAATCAAACACAGTCGGTCGGCATATTCTTTGTGTATCTTAGGGAGAGTACAGTATGAAATCATAATATAGTAATGATTATGATAATGATAACATATATCATATCTTCTATCTATCATACAATAAATTGTTTTCCATCCAAATCTTCAATACATTTCATACACATCATAATATATGTAGTCCTTCTTTTCTGGGACTTCGGATTTTTTTCATTCATGCTCGCAATTACCAAATAATTTCCCCCCTGCAAAACTACATCCTACAAAGTCTAAGTATATCCTCTGATGATCTGAAATTTCTTTAATTTTGAACCTAATAATTGAATCTGACTGGGTGGCATACAACCACAGACCACGTTACTACATAATTAATGAAAAAAAATGAAACAAATTTTGTTTCGCTACAAGACACATTTAACATGATTTGATTTGTATGACCTCCTAAATTTTTTTGCTTCACACATTCGATTAAGCTACATCATTTAAATAGAATCATTACGCATTTCACAATATTTTTTTCTGCTCACATTCACGTACAACTCCAGTTACCAGTACCTACACAAAAAAATTACATAAAAAATTTACAATATTTCTACAATTTTTCTACATCACCCCAAATAATGACAGAAATAAATGAAAAGGGCCATTTATTCGTTTCCTCAATTAGGTTTAAGTATATTCCAAAAGGAGGAATTCATTCATACCAGTTCCACTTTGTCTGCTCAGCTGAAGCTTACCCGATGACAGGTGAGCAATCAAGATAAATCTAGATTTCATACCTACCTATTTAATATATCATCTTGAATTATAGTAAGTGGGATGATTTAAGTACGCAATATTACATCATAAGTCAACTGCAGATTTATAAGATCCTACACATACAAAAAATTTCTTTGTAATTCAAGTTCCATTCGCTTACATTTTCTTCTTATCTTGAAAGAGGAACAACTTTAAAAAACTAATGTTTATCTTCGTCGTTTTTCACCTTTCATCAATTATACAAGAACAAATTGGTATTCTTTACTTTACAAACATTTGGTCACTTAAATTTTTTGTTGTGCATCACTCATTCATGGATGAAATATACATAGCGTAAAATAGTTTTTATGTATGAATATTGTAATAATAATATTTTTGTAGATTACCTATATCTAAGTTAACAATGTTATAATAGCCTATTATTATAATAGTATTATTATTAATTAATAATTACAATAATAATTATGTATATGTACCTATGTATGTAGTTATGAATATGAATAATGAATACTTATTTCCCGTTCCTCAGTAAAAGAAAAGAATTGTATGTAACATAGCCCAAATACCATTCGTCGATGATCGAGTTCAAACTTCAAACAAGATGTACACAATTCACTAATTGTAACTATAATGTAGCAACAACAATTACAAAGGTAGGTAGGTAGGTAGTAACTCTTATTGTTCACTGGTAAACCGACATTTTACATGAGAAAAAACACAGGGGTGGGAATTTTTTAAGGACAAACTGATGCCAGTTAGGTAATCTATTTAGAGAATCGAGTTGCTTCCCAATCACAAAAAATCGCTGCTTTTTTATAAACCTCAGGAAATGCTATATCAAAGGTTAAATAATTTAAAGAAATCTTTGAATGGTCCAGGAATTATGAAGCAGCAGAATTCAACAGGGAGTCATCATAAAATATAAGTGAAAAGTACATCTCTGTTTTTGTGACTGCAAAAAATTCCAGATGTGCTGGTAGACATACATGTATGTTTCCCTAAATAGAGCACTAATTCTAAACACACAATTATTCAGTTTTTTACTTTGCTGTTTCGTAATATTTTAATGTAGTGCAGAAAGAGAAAAAATTGCTTCCGCTCGTAAAAATGATTTGAATGGGTAAGAACTGCAGGAAAAAACTGAAAAATTGCGTGTTATATGTTTTGTTAAGTATCTAGGAATGCCGTTCCCTATTGGCTGACCGCCGGTGATTTCTTATCGCTTTCTTGAGAGGTAGGCGTGTTTCCATGAGGGGGCCTGTCCTGAGCTGGGGGCCATGAATTCGCCCCGGCACCGGGAATTGGAGAGTCGGCACCAAAGGGTTCTGTATCTAGCGCAGCTGTTGCATCATACTGACTATTCTCCAGCCTTGTTATTAACCGCTCGTCTTCATCACCGAATTCGCCACCCATGAGGGAGGGCTCGCCCACGACCATTACATCTTGAGATGCGAGCGAGAAACTAGGGCCGGGGGATCGTTTCTTGCTGGTAGCGGGAGGAGTACCTGCGCCAGTACCGGAGGATATTGAGGCTGATCCCTTACGCTTCCTTCTCTTTGACTGAGGCCTTGCGGATTCTATGGGGAGAAATGAGACTCGTGAGAATTCTAGTACAATTTAGACTTTCCTGAACTTCACACAATAACGAACTCTGTATTACCTGGCGGTGCTACCATTCTCTGCCATTTTTGGAATAACGTCGTCTTCAAGCAATCGCGGGGGGATAATGCATATGCCTTATGCCTAGACATTAGCTCTTGCATGGGCTCCAATATTACACACAACTAGATAGATTATGACATCAAGATCATTAGCATTCAGCTTCCGTCCATCAAAACTTATAATCAGTTTTGTCAACAAAAATAAGAAAATTTGATGTTTACCCGGAGGAAGTTGAGAGTAGTAGTAGTAACTCCTTGGCGAGTAATGTTCTTGGAAAGTTGTTCAAGCATTGCGGGGTCCTGTTGTTGAGCCTGCATCGCTACTGCACTTCTAGGAACTAATTCGCGCGCTGTTCTCACCGCGAAATGCCATGATTTCATTCGCATTAGGTCATCAAAGGTAAATTCTAATATCAACCTACCTTCCGTGCAAACCTATCAAGAGCAGATAACAAGGAAAAACGAATGTCAATATTTGGAGTGAACGTGACGAAATGTTTGTAAAATAGACGTAATTCTTGAAAAGGCTGTCTGTTACAGAGAACGACAGGATGCTGGTTTAAATACATTGGAACGTACCTGAGTATACATTGGTTTTCCAAGAACAGTTATCATTGTACATTGATCGCAGTCTAGCGTGATACTGGTATTATGGAAAGATTCTTTCGGATGCCTTAAATTATACGATACTTCAGTGACACCGCCTTCAAAGATACTCCTGAAATAACGTGGAATAAGGGTCCGACCGATGGCTGTGGGGCAAAGCAAAAGTAAAAATTAAATGTCATATTCTCATTCCGACTCAAAACGCTAAGAAATCAAAATGGAGGAGACTTACAGGTCTGTGGAAAATAATTAACATCGTCCAGAGACGCTTAGTAAAGCAAACCTCTTGTTGAACCATGCTCAAAATCTTACGAAATACAATGACCGAATGTCAGATTTAAATGTCATCATGTGAAAGCAACTGAATCTGTACATACTTATGAGCTTTGTACTGCGCGACATATGCTTTCAGTCACGCTGCGTAATGCTATTGTGTATGCAAAATATGCACCTATAATATGGTGAAGGTGTTGGTGGAGGGGGGCCGCAGAAAAACTGGGGTTCTGCGCTACCACGCGATCCGTTGCCAGGATGAGGAGGGCCAGGGGGAGGTCCTGGGGTAGTTGGAGGTCCCATGATCGGTGGTCCATTGGGCATGGGGGAATGTTGTGGTGGCAGAGCATTCGGATTTGAGATTGGTCCACCGCCAGGACCGACCGGTCCAGGACCGGGAGTTCCACCTCCATTCGGTCCCAAAGGCGAGGGTCCACAAGGAGGTCTGGGTGGTGGAGGAGGTGGCCATCCTCCATTATTCCATGGGTCATTTGGGTTGGCGCAACATGCTGCACACGAGCACGGCGGTGGCGGGCGGGAAGGCTGTTCGACCCACCTGTCAACAACCGCGGGCCCGCCACCTTCCACCACTTTATCAATGCCACCTCCCCCTCCGATATACTCGGTCTTGAAGTCGAAATACTTTTTCGTGTCTAGAGGTTGTCCAACAAGCTGACTATTCCGTTTTTTACCCGTCGTGAGAATGTTCCTCACTTCCTGATACACTTTGAAAGCTGGTTTGCGGTAAAAACCGACACGACAAATTTTCCAAGAGAAAAGGTTATATGAGCGACAGGGACACACTAGTTGTCACTCACGTGTCACACTAGAGCAGTCTCAAAACTCTACACACGTTTATTCTCCCAGATGCACTTCACCGTTTCATCATACCTCCTCACAAATGACTTCCTCCAGGCTCATCAATTCACTTTTTGCGCTTTTATGTAGGATCACTTTGCATAATAATGGTACTCGGGAGGACTATGTTCAGAAACACGCTCTGTACTCGACGTCCATCATGAGTGTGGAGAATGTGTCAAGTATCACATCACCCCGATGAAAACTTTTGAGATAACAACAAATAGAACAAGTCGTGTTTGACGTGATGATGGTGGATGTGCTTGTATGTTCGCACACAAGCATGCAGTTTCTCCCTGGCACAAAGCACCATTTCTTGGTCGGAGAAGAGAGAGCTCTCTAAGCTTTCTCTGCTTTCATTTCCTTCCTCCCGCGGAATGGTTTGCATTGCACGCTCTCACCTCACCTCACCATCCATCCATCCAGCCAGCCGAGTGAGCTTTATGAATATGATGAAGAAGTCGGAAACTCATCGACAGTTTATCAACTCATCCTTTTTGCATACATACAACCTCTCACTCATTCTCATAATCATAACGATAAAGAAAATCTCGTCTTTCAAGTCCCATACGATACATTTAGACATACAGGTATGTCTTCGTCGTTCGGAGAAAGTCAAATGAACACACATACAGGTATGGAGCAATGAGAGCAAGTAGCATCAGCAGCAGTGTGCCCGCATGGTGAGATGCAGTAAAATAACACTTCAAATTACAGATACATATTATATGTTCCAGAAGCAAACCACTGGCAAGGCTAACTCTACAAGGCTAATAACATGATCATCATATCAAACTCGTACAAGTCCTTCCAACCAGTTTTAATTGCGAACATTATCACATCCACATCATAAAGGAGTCTGGTGACAGAGAGTGCAGAGTCTTTGCACATTCAGTCATGCTAATCACCTGACGACGATGCAAACAATAACCACGAAATTATTGAGGGAAAGTATGAGAGCTAGTAATCTGACAATCACGATACTATTCCAAGAATGCTTCTCATCACAGATTAATGTGATACTCCGCTTTCACCACGGGAAGAATTCCAAACTTCTTTGCTAGTCTTCTCACAAAACCACTTTTATGAGCACTATACACTCAACAATGAGAATAAGAAAGTGAAAAAGACCACTTGAAAGAAACTGGCCGAATTTGCTAAAGTAGCATCATCACTGCCATCATCTTCCCACTTTTAACTCTTTCCAAGAGGACAGAGGACGATGACGATGTTGATGACAAGACTGATTGTAAGAGAAACCCTGTGTGCTCCCTCAAAAGAAAACAAGCCTGTTTTGTTTCACCCACTAATGTAGAAGTATTTTTTTTGTATCACGAATGCATTACAGACAGGTCATGGATCACGAAAAAGAGGAAAACTTTAAGAAGGAAAGAAATCACACTCAAAATTAAATTAATTAAATCCAGAAACTGAAACAACCTGTAGCATAATAATAGAGAAAAGATGAGAAGTACTCCTCCAACTCAGTCCTCCTGCTTGTTGGAACACACAAGCAAAGCCCGATCAGACCAGGCCAGGAGGGAAGGAAGATAGATGCAGTGACAGAGAAAGAGCGAAAAGCGAGTGAAAGAATGGATGGAGAGAAACGAGGGAATGGTCACACTCAGCACGTGGCCATTAAAAAATTCCGGACTCGTTCACAGCATTCGCCGTCGTAGCCTCCGTCTGCCTGCAACGCTACTACTTTTCCAGAGCATAAAAGTATGGTTACAAAAGAGTAGAAACACATGATAAAAAGAAATCGGAGGGGAAAACTGCAAAAATAGGGGAAAAGGAGTGAGCGGAATATATAGTTTCGGATGTACTACTACCTCTTCACTTCTTCAGAGCTCTCTCTCGTTCACTCTTTAGCATTTTTTACATCACATCGATATTGTATATCATATATATATTCACTTCTTCTTACATATGACATTGCCCACGAATAAGAGCAAACATATAGCTCCTTATAATATATAATAATGCGAATGGAGAGGGGAATAAAAAAACTAGAGACTAGAGAGACATTTCTATATAGCAGTTTTGTAGTAGTAGTAGTTGGAATAGTGGTAGTACACATAGTAGTAACGTAACGAAAGCATTCTTTTTTATTATTCTCTCTTCTCCTCGAAAGGAGAATTTTCCACGAAAGAGGAGAAGAGTGAGGAGTAGTGGTGGTTTGTTGAGGTGCAGTGCACACACCACACAAGATATCCCAACACACCGCGCACCACCACCGTACACACACTCGCATATAGAAAAAGGAAAATTTTATATAGATTCAGCGGACCGAATAAAACTTCATGAAAATTATGTATATACGGAGGAGCTTAAGCTCACTCATCTTTTTTTATTATTATGATGATACATATTCACACAGAATCAAGTCAGCGAGAGAAACAGAATGAAAAAAAGAGGAAAAAAACCCGGTATGTGTATTTCCTAAATATGCATGTCTTCCAAACTAAACTATATACCTAGGACCAGGGCCTGAAATATCAGAGGAATGAATTTTTTTGTCCCACCATCGCATCAACGTTCAACATCCTCCGAACATTTCACTACGTCCACATGATATGATATGATATGAAGCGATGATACAATGAAGAATAGGGAAAAGGCCTCCAAGCCAAAACGAACCAAGGATTCTCTCATCCGATTCTTGCTCTACGCCAAAAAAATATTATGATGTGCTCTTCTACTTTTGAGCATGTGGTGTGGACTAGGGAAATAATAGGAAGCCAGCAACAAAACCGGCACTCTTTCCTAACTAAAGCAACCTGATATTCATTTTCACTGTGTAGTTTCCTTCTCTCTGACTTTGCTAGACTCAAAGATGAATTCAGGAGAGATAGGGAGCCAGATGAGAGCAAGAGCTAAACCAATGGACAGGAAAAAAATAATTCAAACAAAGCTCACACGATTTTTGCATAAAATATATGATCGGGAATCAGAATGAAGCGAATTAAAGGATGATGAACATCATGAGTGAAAATAAAACAAGATTTCGTTCTGTCTCCTTCTAGACTAGTTTCAATTTTTAAAACTTAGTTTCATTTTCTAAGCAATTTTAAATGTTCATTGTCGCCGTTATCATCACAGAGAAAGCAGAAACTGCATGTAAAATATTAGTCAGTACGAGAAAAAAAATGATAATGTAAGTGAGTGAGAGTGTGTATCTATGTACCTATGTAAGCACAAGGAAAATTCTCTCGTGATAAAAAAGGACTGAAAACAGGATAGAAAAAAATTATAAGTAGGTTTCCAGCAATCCACCGATCCAATCCAGTAAAGAAGTAGCTGCTGCTGTAGTTTTCATGGAAAATATACATTTTTTGTATACAGAACCAACAGGAGCGAAAAGATAGCAAACTTCTATCTCGTTCCTTTCGTTGGACTTTCGCTCGCTCTCTCTCTCTCAGTCAGTCACTCATTCTCTCTCTTTTCTCTCCTTTTTTCGAGTCAGATACTCTGGCTTCTTATGCTCACAAAAAAAAGCTCAACTAAAGCCATAATCATATAGCTATTCTGTTCATTATGAAAAGCCTTTGACTTGCTCTCCTCTCTCTTCTCCTCTCTCACTTTTTCGTTTTTTTTCTAGTTTCCTCTCCTATTTCCAGTATTTTCCAGTCGATGTAAAAGCTTGAAAAAGCTCTATATATGGATTTTTCTCCTCTCATTTTCTCTTTTTACAAAGCTTTTGCTGTTATGTTGGCTCAGTGTTCCTCCCACGGCCCCTTCATCCATCCTGAGTATTTACTAAAAGCTTATGAGCACTATCTTCTAATACCACTTTTGCCACTGTAGAAATTCTGTCTACAAGAGTGTACCAGTTTTTCTCCCCTCCGTTTTTCTCTGAAGGAAAAAAGTGAGAGGCAAGAGGCAACATCGAAAAAAAGGCTGACTTTTCTCTCGATTTTTTTTCTCTTCTGTGCCACTTTTTCCAATGAATCCAGGCAAAAAAAAGTTTTGTCAGTGGGGGAAAAGGGTATGTTTGAGTAAAAAAAATATGTACGACTACAACGACGGAAACTAAAATATGTAGTGAGAAAGAAGAAAAAAGTATTTTTCTCTCCCGTAAGTAGATATCTTCTCAAGAGTGATGGTATGGTATATAGATAGATAGATAAGTATAACTGGACTGAACAAAGCTAAGCAATAGGAACATACACCAAGTCTAGGCCTCATTATTGAATACAGACGCACAGAAAAGGAAAGAGAGAAGAAGAAAAAATGATAAAAAGAGAAAAAAGAGTTTAGTTTGCTTGCACAATATTATGAACCTCCTTTCCACTATGAATATACTTCAGTACATGCGATGCGATGTGGATGAGAAGCCAAAAAGGGAGCAAAAAATGTAAAAGAGAGAGAGAGTGTGTGTGTGTAAGAAAATCGGGGCCTTTTCCCGCATTTAAGATTTTCCAGGAGAAAGGAGTTTGAGACTAGAGATCCTTCCAATAATAAAGGATGCTAGTGCATCCTTGCTTGTGCCTTTGCTTTTTTCTCTTTTCTCGAGACAATGCTCAATGTACACATTAAAAAGCATGGAAAAAAAGGAGCTTTTCCTGGAATGCTCATAAGAAGGAACAAAATCTAAGGAAACTTTTTTTTTCAAAGTTTTTATGTACACAAGACAAGACACAAGCCAGAAAGAAAGCCAAGCTGCTGAGGCAAAGGCAAGACAAGACAGCAAACCTTCAAGATTTTTTTCCCTTGTTCAGGGGAAAGAGGAAGCACTACTGAGCAGAGCTAAGAAGGAAGGAGCTAGTCGAGTGAACAGAATAAGAAATACATTCATTTGATAAAAAGCTTCGTAAAAAAGGAAACAAAACAGGGAAGTAAGTCGTAAGTGGCGTCGTGATACTCTTCATTTTTTTTCTGGGTAGCCTAGATACATACTTAAGCAGTTTCAGTTGCGTATTAAAAAGGAAGCGGGGCTATGGCTAGAGGCTCAAGGAAAAAATCGAGAAAAAGCTTTACTTTTTTTAATATCTTTGAAAAGCAGTCAACTTCGTCCTCAAGATAGGTAGGTACCTTATGCAATCCAATATTATGCTTTGCCACTTTCACGTTCTCATTCTGTGCGATTGCGATCATCACGATGAAGAAGAAAAAAATGATGATCATCATGATTGTGATCATCATCATGATGAGTGTCTTGCTTACGTCTAAAACATCCGGAAAAGCATTTGTATGATGAGATTGGAGAAACGAAACAATAATAACGCATAGCATAGAAGATCACCGTCGTCGGAGTAGTAGTGTCCTCGAAAAAATAAGAAAATCAAAATCTTGAGGGGAAAAAAGGATGATGACAGGGATGGTGATGATGATGATGGCGACGATCATGATCATCATGAGAACGATAGTTGTCATGGTCATGATGACGACGACGAACGTTCTTTCCTGTTTTAATACTTTTTTCTCAAGAAAATCTACGCCGAAAAAATACAAACATTGTGTATTTCTTTGCAACTCCAAATAACAGCATTATGACTTTCGTATTGCGTTGCGACATTCCTCCTCTCATTCACTCATATTGAGCGTGCTCATGGTGATAGTGATGATCATGATCACGATAGGATGACGGTTTAAAGATGAAGATTTGATGACTTTTTTATGAACTAGTCTATAGTTTCATTTTTGAAATGGAAGATTTCAGAAACAAGCTTTAATCATGAACCTATTTTTAGAGTACCAAAAAACAGCGCAGGTAAAAAGGGTGATCATATGCATACCTACACAAATACATATATGCATGCAAACGTTTATATATTGAGCGTGGACACGACACGACACAAATGTGCCAATAATAACGATGTAGCAGCTATGAGGCGAAGGTATAACGCAACAGGACAGAGCATCATTGCACCTTTCCTTCCAAGCATATATATATAAGTATTTCGCTTGGAGAAAGCAGGTATTGAACATTGTATCGTATCCCAATTATTTTTTCCCCAACTTTCTCGTATTTTCTCCTAAAAACGAAATTTTCTTCGTACCCGTGTTGTTGGTATGGCCGAGAGAAATTGGGCACGTATTGCCTATTACTACGCAAAACTTTACGCTTTCGTTCGCTCAAAGCCTCATTTTCTGTACTGCTCACTATCACGCAAGAAAAATTGAATTTTATTGGATAGAATCTTAAAGAAAAGAAAATATTGGTCGTGGTGGTGATGGTATAGAATAACGCAACTCCTATCTCACACGGTCGCCTAGTTCCTTCAGCAAAAGCCTATAGCCCACCATCATACTTATATCGCTTTGGGAATTTTTTTGAAGTAAAAAGAGCTTTTGTAAACGTTGTAAATTAAAATTTCATCAAGCAAGAGAAAAGTGAAAAAAACATCCATTAAAAGAGGGATGTTGAAACACCAATTTCCTTCTATTACGAGTGAATCCATTTTATTATTCCTTTTTAGTACTTCAAGGACTTTGCTCTTTTTTTCTCTCTCCCATTTTAATTTATTATCATCACATAAAAAGGCCGGGGGTAATCATGAGGAAGTTATTCAAATATTTTGGTGAAGAGCATAACAGAGAAAAACGTCTGCTATATAATGACTGACTGCTATATAATGCTCGCTCACACGATTCATCATCGTCTTCATAGGTATCATCAAGTCTATATTTTTTGAAAGTCTTGCCAGCAATACCAATCCATAAAATGCAGAATAATTATATTAGCCGTTCTCGTCTTCCTCTTAGAGCGAATTACGAATATTATAATGCACATCTAAACTATCTATATATAAGTTTCGTAATACGCATTTATTATTATTTCCCTTCATTCGTCTTTAACGTAAGCAAAAAAAAAGTTAAGCAGTCATCATCATCAGGAACATGAGCTAAGCTCTGTAGAAAAAAGTGAAAGCAGTAGATAGATAGATATATATGTATATATGTGCATGTGAGGAGCTAGTTAGGTTTTGGATAGTATTTTTCCTCTGTAGCAGCAGAAGCAGCAGCATAAGTGAACTGACTCATTTAAATACACACGAGCTGAGCTGAGCTCGATGGCATCTTCAAAAACTTCAAACAAGAGACTAAGGTCGAAATCATGGCATGCCAAGCCGGTCGATATCTCCCTCATGAAGAAGTGTAATAGTAATGCCTCATTTTCCGTTTCATTCCATCATCTATCCATCCATTGAAAATGTATGAGAACAACAACAAGAGCACCAACACCACCACCATGGAATCACATCGCCATCATATCACCAAAACAACTTTTTTTGAGGAGAAAAAAAACACATGACATATAGAACAACAAAATATTGGAGACAGAGAGACACGCTGAAAACAACACACATACACACGACAAGAACATAACAAGAGAGAGAGAAAAAACATGAGCACTGGTGAAGCAATAGACTTTTGGGAGTAGTAGTAGAGGAGACCAGAAGAAAGAAGAAGAAAAAAAGTTTTGCAAAATACATACTACCACACGACACAACTTACAAAGTATGCATGTACACATACGCTTAGGCAGGCAACAACGAAAAGCAACAAAACAGCGACTTCTCATGCGAGAAGAGCTTTTTACATGCCAGAAAAGTTGATTTTCCTCCTTTTGAGAGAGAGAGAAAGAGTGGCAGAATGGAAGTAGTACGACTTTAGTCATGAGGATGATGATGATGATGACGACGACGACGACGACGTAGGTAAACACTACAGAAACTATACTTTGAACAAAATTATCTCATATTTATTTCCTCGATCCGCTTCATCATATTAACTTTGCCTTTAAAATGAAAAGTTTGAAATGTTGTAGGCAAAGGAATTTTTTTAAAAATTTAGTCTTGATCTGAAATTTTCGTTTTTTTACGACTACTTATAACTTTGCATATAAATGTGATGATGACATGGGGACATCAAGTCATTGTCTCAGGCCCGGGATCTCTCACAGTCATTTCGATTTCAGATAAATTTTCATTCATTCCTAAGGAAGACAACGAAAGGAAAAACAAAGCTAGGGATACATAGTTCGACCCGAAAAGCTCGAACTGAGGCAGACAACCATGCACGGTAACAACGACAACATCATTCTTTTCGAAGACAGGCTTGACGTTGTCTCATCACTTGGAATGCGAGATGATCAGCATCACCACACCACCACCATGATTGTGCTATAAAAATTCTCAAAAAGGCAGATTGAAATTTAGCATAACCTATTTCTCATTTCCAATTGGGCAATAGCCATAGCAATAGCACAACTACGCTTTGACGCCATCGCTACCACATACATACTTACGATTGCGATCCTCAGAAAAGACGTCACGGAAGTCTTTCGGGTAAAAATAGATTTTATTCTCGATAGAAAACTTGAAACTTTTTTATGTATGCATTATTTCATAGAATCGTAAGTAGGTAAGTATAATGATTTCACTTTATTCCTTCAGATTTTACATTGCCCCATTATTGTCCTAAATTCTAAATTATTGTAGATACATAATGTAGTTCCACCGTTTTCTTTTTCAGAAAATACGTACTTGCATTTTAAATCCGTTACTCATCCCACTTCCGAAATAAGTAGATGATGATATTGCAACAAGGTGAAGAGAAATAGAGTTTTTCTTCATATGCCAGGACTACCGTCTCCCATGATGCATAGACTCAATTACAAATTCAGAAGAGAAAACAAGTAAAAGGGCACACGCGTCACAAAGATCATCCTCATTTGGAGTCATCATTATCCATTCAAAGTTCACATTCAACAAGTACTGTAGAAAGCATAACGAACCAAAAAGAAGTTACTTGTTTGAACAAGAAGAATTGGAACTTTGCTCGTTATCATAATAAATTGCGAGGAGCAACAACCGTCATACTCCATCGTTATTATATTTTTCTCCTCCACTGAAGATGATCATTTCAGCTGTAATGAATATACACGGAAATTTTTCTCTTCAGGAAAGCCAGAAATAATTAACTTTCCCAATTGAGCATGACATTTCCATGCTCGTGTTAACCTTTTTTTGTAAGGGTGCGAAGGAAAAGAGGGAAAATGAGCGGCGAGATAGAGAAAATTCAATGAGTTAATAAGCTTGTAAGAAGATAAGTAGACGGAATTACATATTTACTCTAAAGCTTACAGATAAAGCTCCAGTTCTTTCCACAAGAGCAACCTGTTGTTTTTTTAACACACAAGAAGAGATGAGCTACTGCTGCTGAAGCTATTACTACACAATATGTATGCTACTTCGTCTTCCTCTCATACTACCAGAAAGGACACAAAAAAACTACGCGTGCTTTCACACAGACATGTATGCATGCCTTCACATTCACATGTATCTATATTTTATGTGAAATTTTCCCTCGCTGACTTTCCATTACAAGTTTCCATCAGCACTAGACACGCAATAAATGAAATGAGAGGAATGTTTCAAGTTTCCTATGCCACGCGAAGCCAAGCCAGTTGTTCGTCATCATTACGAAAATTAGAGAGAAAGGGAATAAAAGATGAACCTTTCATTCAGAAAAAGTCGGTGTGCAATGCCCGCTAAAAACTATCATCAAAATTAATGATAACATCTTAAAAGCGGTTGTCCCCGCCATAACAACTACCGTCAAAAGTTCTCGCACTTCCAGAGAACAACGAAAGCCTTAGGGCTGGTCAGGGATAGGGAAAAACTATAATCCTTTTCTACACGAGATTTATTTCCTCCCTTATCTCATCCTTTTTTATACTCCTCCCATTCAAGGGATAATTTAAAGCGCTATAAAAAGTTAAACGATCCCAGAGAAAAAAAAGAAAGCAACAAATGTGCTTCAGAAATGTAAAAAAAGTTTTAGGGCATTTTTTAAAAATAGAAAACAAAAAGTATGTCTGTTCTCCTATGGGTTCTTGTTTTCCTTTTGCAAATTAGCGAATAAGCCGCTCTAATGCTGAATATTTTGACAGCTTTTATGGTTCCCACTATCAGTTGTCATAAAAGAAAAGTTAATGGGGCAGCAGAAGCAGCTGCACCACCTCAAAAATTTTATAACGGGGCGGAGGCAATGGGTGGCAGTATTCTCGTCATAAAAAAAGAATACTTTAAATGGGAACAATGAATTCATTAAGTTGTCATGAATAAAACAAAGTCCATGCAAAACAAACACATTGAAAGAGGTAGTGCTGACTGACTGAAGGAAGGAGTGAGGGAAAGCAAAATTACAATTCCACATCACCACGTGCTCGTTCGTGTGTAATGGATGCGAAGTAGAAAGCTAACTCAATCTAATTCCATTGTATTATGATTGTGTGTGAGCGTGTGTGTAGCTCCGACACCGACACGCTTGTTCCCCTGTAATTGTACGCCACTCTAACCGCCTCTTCTGCCTGGCCTGTTGAAAATCTCTAAAAGTCAGCATGTGATTAAATGCCTGCTTCCTCTACTTTTTTTCCAGCCAGTAGAGCACACACACACAATCGCTACAGAAAAAAAAGGATGACTTTTGCTTCTCTGCTTTTTTTCCATATACATATCGGGCTCGTCGTTATTGTACGAGTGAAAGTAAGTACAGAATTGAATCTGGAAAAGAATCCGTGTACAACACTGATTTATTGACTATTATAGCGTGCTCATGCTCCCTTAGGGTGGCAATATTTGTACATGAAGAAAATCACCAGAACATCTTGATCATGATCACGATCACGATCGTGGTATTGCACTACATATGTAGGCACTACAATTTCATAAAATATGTAAGTAGTTTCCTGTCCTGTCTTTTAAAAAGAAGCTTGACAAACTCAAACAAGTGCAAAATTTCCTGCCTTTCTCAGTCTCTGCTCGAGTGAGTCGGCAAACAGTAATTTTGTTTTAATAGAAAACACGAAGACGTCATCATAATCCTGTGTTTCCGCTTTCACACTAATTGCCAATTTCGTTCGACTAATGAATGAATGGAGCAGGGAGGCGAAATGAATACGAGTAAACAATAAGGAGAAAAGACATCAAAAACCGCTTGCAATCATCATCACATCACCATGATCAAACAAAGAAAGTCAAAAGTTTTCTTCGTCATCTCCTTCTTCTTCGAATAAGTAAATATCAATATTGTCATGGTATGATCTCCTTCCTCCAATTTATTCTTTTGGCAATCTTGATGTCCCACCAGCCCAACCAACAGAACAGTTCCTCACATTTCCTGTGTGGCTCCTTTTATCTCAATTTTGAATGGTCGAATTATTTTTTTTGTGCTCATTATAGTCACACACCTACACGAGCTTTCTTCCTCCTTTCTCTTCCAATCACATTCAAAAATCTTGGGAGAGAGAATGTCAACGGTGATACGATCACACCATACATACCACACCACGACAACCTCACCTGTGCCTGTGCCGTGCATGATTGTGATATGGTGTGAGTGATATAATGATACCTCATCATATACGTACATACATATATGTATGTAGGTATGCTTCTCATAATATGCGTTCTTCTTTCTTTGTATTGTCTGCTCAAGCCATGCACACACGAAATGTTTTTAGGCAGATGCTCCATTACATTACTAATGACGAAACTTTGTTCGCTGCTTCACCTCTGCCCTTCTTCTAAAAAAATAGACGAAGTCAACTTGAGTGAAACCAAACAACTTCATAACATAATAGTAGAAAAAAATCTTTCCATATACATCATTCATAAGCCATGAATGTTTTCTTTTTAGTTACCTAACCTAACACTGAGAATAAAGGTGCTTGTGCTTGGTTTGGTTTGGTTCGTTCATAAGTAGCTCTCATGATTCATGATGTCAGTGAAGCCGAGCTGAACCATGCAATGCAAGCCACCGCATTTTTATTTCATTTTCTTTTTACATCACCTTTCAAGAGCATGCCCCAATGAAACGAAGCCAAACCACCACGTATTCATACGAGTGAATCACCATGAAATCAACTAATTACTCCAGATATATTTTTTTCTCATGATGACGATTGCATTCGTGAGGTTCGACAGGCAGGAAAAAAAACAGCTCCACAAAAGGAAAATTAAGAGCATACATATATAAACAAATTATGCATGAGCAAACGCGGTGAGAAATGAGCGTGAGAGCGCGAGCACTGGGTCAATCAAACTGAGAACCCACACCATTCGCCATTTCGACCATTATCGTTGTACATACATTTTACATGGTAAACAATGTCACCGTGCAGTTGTAGACATCCCCCATCATCGTCAGGTCCCATCATTATCATCTACCTCACATATCATTAGAAAAGTTGGCATATTATTCGGAATTAAATTATAGTATCGCGAACGATAGGACTAGAAAGTATGTACCTATATGCGAGCACATAATATTATTACTATTACTATTATCCATGTAGAAGGCAGGTACATAGTATGCATATGCATACGCATACAAATGGAGGCATGGATTATCGCAATCGTAACACCTTCAGAGTTTTTTTTTTGCTGGAGAGATCACACGTCAACAATTTTTCCAGCTTGGCTTATGTATTTCCACCTAGTAGGTGTAGGAGCATATCTTACCAAGGACAAAGACATGCCTACTTGGACGGATATAAGGGATTTTTTTATACCACACGGCGTTGGAAGAAAATGTCAATACACATGTTTGCCAAATACAATGGAATCATGATGTTCTACATGCTTTCGCTCTTTCCTCACTGTCAAACTGAGGAAGCCTCTCGCTCCTTTGACATTCACATGTTTGCCAAGGCAATATGTACGACAATCCGCATGATGCCGTCAAGTGTGAGAGCAACGTGGATACTACGAATCTACCTAACCATCCCAATTCGTGATGGAATAAAAAAGTAAAATTAAAAATGAAACAAGTGCATTCGATCAAAAATGTAATTCCTCCACCTGAGTACGTATGTGTATACTGAAAATGAAAAAAAATAAGATGATCAAGTTGTTTTTCTCCGAAAAGCCACGCTTGCTTGGGTAGACTTGTATCGTCGTCGTCGCTCCACATTTCACTTTGTTGGGTTTTTGTTTGCATTTTTCATGCTTTCAGAGGACAAATTAACCTAATTACTCACGGAGCGCGTCAGTCAATCTCGCAAATTGGTAGGAGAAAACGCGGTTCAGTTCATATTGGTTTTAACTTCGCTAAATGGATGAGATGCGACGCAAAACATGGAAAGTAAACTGGAGCTCAAGTTTCGTCAGGCGAAAACTAGAAAATATGTAAGTTTTCTGAGAGAATGAAATCTGCGAAACAGTCGTAAGTGGATGCAAGGAATAAGACGTTACCATCCAAAAAGCAAACTTCTACCCACGTAAATTACTCCTCTTTGTTAATGCCACTTTTGCTATCCACGTCCAATCCAGATACATAGGGACTAAGACAAGAAACGGTGGCGAATTCCGAGATAAATACGAAATAATAATGGTAACGCCAAAAACTCCAGCTCAGCCAGTATTATGAGATTTAGAGGAGATATCCAAGGAGATAGAGAAAAATAAACGTCAGTATAGCTTTCAGGTTGGAGTACGGAGTACCTACACATACGTAGTGGAAAAGAAAACTCCTCACTTCTCTTATTTTTCAAGCTTCCCTTACTTTTCCTATAGGTATCTGGTATCACGCAGCCAAAGCATTTTTAATAATATCAAGGATCGTTTTTTCCCGCTTGTGTTGGGAGTTTTCAGCGTTTTTTTTTCAATAGAAAGGCTTTTGTGCTTCCCCTCCCCACCCCTGGGGGAAAGTTCTCCCAGAAAATCGCTCACTATACGGAGGCAAAAGCAGCCTACTTTTTTCAATTTCACCACTCTTCTTCACTAGAGCTTTCATTCTCATGCCTCATAGTCAGTACCTAGAGCACCTATTGGAAAAAATAGCAGAGCCGATATGTATTTCTTCTTTTTCATCAAAATATCAAAAAAGGAGTTTTTCATCCTCCTTCTCCACTCGCTCAATACTTACAACTTTCCAGATAATACCTATTATGTATCATCAACAGTTTAGCTTCTTCCATAGTCCACGGACATGGACTAATAGTGATGGTTCAGGTCCTTTAGCATCAACGTATCATCAACCCTCAATTTCAATTTTTATAAGGGGATATAGGGCTACCTTTAACTTCACAAAAAAATCCGCATTCCCAGTTGAGTCCAAATGTTCCCATGGCATTCTTTTTCTTCTTAGGGCCAACAACAACAACAATTTTTTTTTGCTTCATTCGACTCTCCGGTAGTAATCCATGCACTCCTGTCAGGTTACAATTCTACTGCAATGTATATGTATAGAAGAAAGTAACACCCTTCATTTTGTCGTCACTAAACAACACCACACGGACCATCAAGCATAAGTTTTCTTTTTACAAACACCTACCTACCACCACCTATGTCTTCATACCTACCTATCTATCTATCTATCTACCTCAACATTCCCTCATTATTAATACGATCTTCTTGTTCCTTTGTACTTCACAACTTCTGCCATGCCATGAGAAATAATAGAGAACACAACACACAAGCCAAGGTTTCGAGAATGTGGAAGCGCAACACAGAAAACCCCTTAAACCTTTTTTACCCTCTACTCGTCGTCCTCATGACGATGATGATGAACATATGAATCTGTAGTTTTCCCTCGAACACACACCAAAACACCGAAAAAATCACCTTCATAAAAAATTCCTCTTTTCAAGGATAGGTAAATAAAGCCCTTTACTTGAACCAGTCGTATGCCAACATCACAGAAAAAGCAGATATTTGTAGAGCACGCGAAAAAAAGCGAAGACGAGTCATAGTCTTGGATATTTTTCGTTCCTAGGAGAAAGCCAAAAAATGTATAGTTTCCAAAGGAAAATACATTTTCTCAAGAGGAACAAACACATCCAACGATCCCACCATCCATCCATATCGTGCATTTTTTATATACGTAGATACATACATACATGTCATTTAATGCAGATGTATATATATTTTTTCTTTGGGCATATGAAAACGGAAGAAGGGGCGAGTAAAATGCCGACAATAATGGAAGTGACAAGACAAGGGAAAAAGTGCTCTTGGACGTAGCTCCTCCGGCAATAGTAATAATCATAACCGTATATGCGCCTACCTAACGTTCATTTAGACTTCTCAAGAGTATCATGTTTGTTTCATCGTTGTCGTCATTATCATCATCTCGAAATAATAATGCAAGATGCAAACATGAAGCAAAAAAAGAATGAGAAAGAGTAACGCCAAATTCCTTACTTTGGATTCCTAATATTTTTTCCTTATACTTCTCTTCTGCCGCGATTCATGCTTTCGTTCTGTGCTCGGAATGTGATGGGACTATAATCATAATAATAATGCTATTTTACTATACAGTTGTTGACGAATGAGAATAAAAGAGTAGAGGCTGGATAAAAATTTCCTGGCGTTTTTTTGTCTCGATTTACAAATATAAAGTCTTCATTGTCAACTCTCTACTCACTCCATTCAATTCGTTCCCATTGTCAGGACGAACAATGCTGAAAACGGACCAAGAAAATAAATGCAGTGCCATGCCATAGTCACCGCACCACCGCTATGATTTTTTTTCACTTGAATGGAGCTACCTCTTCTGAAGGAAGCGCTGACATACCTTGCGCTAACTAGCCCAGGTTTATTCCATTGTTTGTCTCGCTAGACCAAAAGAGAGTCCCTTTCAAATCGTTCAAGAACTTTTTAGGGTTCAATGTGACATGATAAAGACGTTTCCTCCTCATAATTCTATGAAAATAGGAAAGGGACGAAGAACCTATAAAATTGCTATGATAGGGGGATGACGAAGTCGGTAAGCACAGAAAACAAGAAAGATCATAACAGGTAATAATCCTTGTCCCCCAAATATCTTTACACCTAGGTAGGCACTAGGTACGTATGTATGAACAATGTACCCCGAACAAAAATTTTTTTGAACGAATGAGAAAAAAAAGAAAAGCCAAACATGATATAGAAAAGAATTTTGAACAAAATCTAGAGCAGCCACAATGAGTCAAGGCAATACGCAGCTCAATAATAATCCGTTAATACACAGATTTCTCTGAATGAATTCATCCAAACAAAAGAATACCGTTTGAAGTTTTATTAGGACTCCTTCAGCCAGCCAGGAAGCAACCAGTCCGTCATAAATATTTCACATAAAATGTGGTCCCAGTGCAGCGTTCAGCACTGAGGTTAAAAACCGTGATGGAAGACTGGAAGGAGCCAAGGAAAATAACTTACCATGCCTTCTTTATGATTCACGAAGAAAATTAAATCATTTTGGGGATTTGACAGTGAACATATTATTCCATATTTTACGAGATTGTGATTATT
>JAHZNI010003716.1:0-10487 GCA_027744415.1 Seira ritae | reverse complement strand
CCAGTGTGGTACATTAAAAAAATAATATCGGCCGTCATACAGATAAGCCATTCCCGAGGAAAGCCAGAAAAAATCTGGGACGCGAAGATAAATTATGATTCTTATTCAGCCTAAATGTTCATATGTCCGTCCAGATCAAGTAAAAATCATGCAACAATATGAAAGCGATGGCTGGGCATCACAGACTTATGCGTCTGAGTATTTATTAAATATTTTTTATTGTAATATTGTTTACTGACTTTTATGATTGAAATTGTTATATAGGGCATCGACTTGTCGGCTTAGGCTTTATGATGAGCTGTTTCTTTGATAAGTAAATATGTATTTGTAATATTTTACAAATTAGTATTTCATGGATTCGTTACGTTACGTGGGAGGGGGTATCAGATTCTGTGTTACGATTGCGTTACAAAAAGGGAAGGGTAGTGTCGATCGAGCTTTTGCTTTTATTTTATGAACAGTCTCTCCTGGTCATTTATGCTGACACCGCTACGCTGCATGTTATGTTCAGAATATACCAATGATTAATTCCAATAATTATGACACAATACCACAACGCATTATTTATGAGCTCTTGGTATTCTCGGAACTTTGTCCTGGAACATAAATCATAGTGTTTTATTCGAGTACTGAATGATTTGAGTAGTGCATCGCTGATTCATTTTATTGATATTCAGCTCTGATTCTGTTAAAGATTTTGCTGCTTGCGATCGCGTCCCAGGTTTATTATTTTTTTAATGTATCACACTGGTAACCAAAAGACATGAATGGAAGCTTACCTTCAAGTATCTTGAATAAACCTTATTTTTTGAAATAATAACCGAAAAATATTATGTGCAGCTAAACATTCTAAACTGAAAGTTATTGTACCTTGTATTGTTCTTTACCTTGTAAATACATACTCTCTGACTGAGTAAACATTGCTGCGAAGCATTTAGCATTTCGACACACACGACTTTGATCTAATCGTAACTATATCATTCTATAGGTAACTCCTCCCTTTGTCGTACTACTAGATGCTAAATTTATTTTTTTATAAATACCATTTGACTTGTTTTCGCATTCAAAGAACGTCTAAATTGGCATTATAATTCGGTGTATTAAGCCATATTTAAGCTCTGTTGGACTTCTCAGTGAACATATGTTAACCCAAGGATCCATCCACCAATAAATTTTATGGACCGCTTTTAGGAGTCTATCAAAAAAAATCTTCATGATTTTTCAGCAACATAGCAGGGAAAAATGGATTGGGCCAGTCCATGTACACAAAGGGCAATACTAATCCCAATAAACAATGGCAATAATAATTGGTTGCCACTAGCCAGCATTCAGCATCGCATCCTATTTCATCATTACAGTTGGCAAAAATGGCAAAAAAATTTTGTAAATCCTTCACCTAAACAAGGTATTACACTGCAAAGTCCGCTAAATTATGCTTATCCATTCGATAAAGGAACTTAGGTCACCAACAAATTCGCAACTCAAGACAAAAGGAAAATATTAAAATAATTTTTGCACCCTGGCCAGACCCTCCTTTCACCTTGGCTCGTATAGTAGCTCATGCGCATCTCATCATCCCAGCATCCAGACAACTTTTTTCTTTAATAGTAATATCAAAATAACATTATGTATTTTCATTTTTTTAAATAAAAAAAATTGTCCAAAAAACCGGGCTAGCTCGTTCTTCACAGGTTTTTCTGGCTCACTCCATCCATCCATCCACTCGTCCGTCCATCGATCCAGTGCTTGGCTTGCGATAACCACCTGTTGTCAAATTTTGCTACAATTTTCACTACGAAAAGCTACTGCATTTTTCTATGATCCCGAGACACTAGATTAAATAAAGTGGGAATCAGTTAATGTCATGCATATACATAAGTTCATACATAAAGGGAAAAATTATTGCTCTCTTTTACTCATCATCATCTGCGTAATCATCCCAGAAATTCGTTTGTTTTCGTGTGATTTTCCAAAATAACAATAGTACACGTCTACAAAACTCCTCTCTGCCATTTTTCACATTTTACCAGTTTCCTGATCTTGTATTGTATGCATATGTCTCTGGATCTCGAAAAAATACCCGGACCTTTTAAAAATGTTTCGTGTTTTCCCTAAACTTTTACCAGAAGTACCTACAACATAGGGACTATTTTTCTATGGGAGAAGAAAGGACAAAGCCAGTTTTTATTAGTATTTCAGCCCTCTGTAAGCTTTTATGTACTTTGTATGCAACACCACAAAATTGACAGACAGATAGTTGAGTTTTTTGTTGAAGGCAAACATTGAATGAATTAAATATTTCCCTGCGCAAAACGAAACAAGTGCACGCATTCTGAACCTAGCCTATCTCAAATCTCCCCGTTTGCAAATAATACAACCGCATCTCTCCAATGACAGATAAGACAAACGTGATGAATAGCCTGAAACTTGAGAGTTAGACGTGCGTTAATCTTATCAAAAAAATTTTTGACAATAGGCTTCACCCTCCTCCCGCCTTTTTATCAAAAATTTTGTTTACCGATGTCGATCCAGGTGTCCTGTGGATTGGATTGAATCTCCTATTTTTAATTCGTTCGCAATTTGCATATTTTAAAAATCACTGTATTTTTCTATTCCGAGAAACAGCAGAAAAAATATTGCTTTTTTAAAGTCAACTTAAAAGATCCAGTTTTTATAAACGAATTGATTACTACGGAGAAATCAGAAGCACGGAGTCTTTCAGCTATGCCACATGTCTCACCTGAGCCAAAATCAATTTATCAGCCAAAAACAGCACCAGCTCAGTATGTCCGCGAGGAGTCCAGAGCAAAACGCTCGCGTATTTTTTCACAGAGGCGGTTCAACAAACCATCTAATTGTTTTTTTTTCAGACAGCGAATCTCAGCAGAATTTTTAATTTGCGAGGGCATTCGTTGGACTCGAGTCAAGGAGATGATGAGGTGATGATGATATGATCTTAGAAAAAATTCCGAGATTCTTTCCCTGAAAAATTGACGCTAGCCTAAAGATAAAAGTACAAACTGGAATAGAATTACGTTTACGATTATGACCAGTTTTAGCTTTCGTTTAACTCTTATTAGATCATCATTCTGCACAAAATATAAAGTGCAAACTGCATCGCAACGCATCAGACAGAGAAAATTAAAAACTTGAGGAATGAATACAAACAGCCGCAATTTAAGAAGCCTGGTTCGGTTTGTTCGTCCGCCTGCGTACATCTACATCACATCATTTTGGGTTGGGTGCATAAGCTCAGAAGCTGTTGACAAGACAAGCGTAAATAATATCCTATTTATTTTCTGATCTATTCCTCACCCATTCCACGATGCCAGCCAGGACCAGACAATAAAACTTGTGCACTCCCTCGATAATTTTCTCGGGCTATGGTGAAGCATCATCATCATCACTCAAAAATTGCATCGCTTTTTATTACGACAATTTTACAAGATATTTAGCGAGTTTTTCTTTTGGCACCGTCTTCAAAAAAATTCATCTTACCATCGCCAATCCATTTATTTCCTTTCAGGTGATTATTATAACTATGTAAATCAATCTTGGAGTTGCTTCTGCATATAGGTATATTCCTGGTATCATCTTCTTTTGCTTTCACACCTCGCCCATATAATGTAAGTAGGTAGGTATGCAGAAAAAAATGAAATAATGCGAGTCGTCACCTTCTCCTTCTTTCACTTTCAAATGGATACCTATTATTATCGTCATTTGCCATCATCACTATCACACTTCTCATCGTTTCACCTTATCATTATTATAATGCGATGAAAAGATCACGTCCAGTGAATGTAAATATTCACATTTCAACCGTTGAAACTACGAAAATGATATTATTTCTTGAGGAAGCCCAGAGCATTACAGCTCTTAAGGAAAAGCAATAAAAAGAGGAGTGTTTTTACAACTCATCTCTGATCCATTTTCTTCAAGAGTCGTGCTTAGCAAGCTTAAACACAAAAATCAATCTTTTATGTATTTGCATTTTAAAAAGCAAAACCTATAATGCAGAAAATCACAATTCAACCGATAATTTCAATGAAAAGCCGGAACTCAGGTGAGCTAAGAGGATAAATAGTTTCAGGTTCCAGGAGTCAGTCAGCAGCAGAATCATGCTTCATCTTTATCTTGCTTGCTGCTACCTTTAAGACCATCATCAACATTCCCCTTCTCGGTGAGCGACGGAGACCAGTTAAGGAAAAATTCCTCTCATTTATTATGTCGCCTCTCTCGTCAGGATATCAACGGAGACAAGACAGTCATCTTTGTCACCTTTCAAACATTCAATTCACTACTTTATAACGTTGCAAACAATGATACCCAACCGCGCTCAGTATTTATGTTGACCTGTTCTCATTCCACAATAATGGAAAATGAAGTAATTACTAGGAATTTTTTTGCAAAGTCGCTTCTGAAAGAACTTCCTTGTTTTACAAGAAAGTCGTGTCGAAGGTATTTTCCACAAAAAAGCTAGAGTGATGTTTATTACTTCGCTAATTAACAGAAAATTCTTGAATATTTTTCGTTTTTTAGTGAAAACTGGTTGCACACTTTAATTACAAGACAGAAGGAATCAGATGATGTGTCGTTTTTCTCAACTTGTCACCATTTTTTTTTCAGGGAAAATATTGTCAACTGAAAGGAATGAACGGCTTTAATCATGAATCAAAATCTTGAAGTTACGTCCAATGATTTAGAACTGCAACTGTGAGTTCAGGTGAAGCCTCGCTATTTCAACATCTCATGAAGTAGTAGACAAGAAGAAGTAATTGCACAATGCCCCAGCCAGCGTGCATACATACCTGTTCATTTGATTCCAAGGATTAAGATCATTGCATAAGCTCATGTTACCTGAGAATTCTTTCGGATTGACCGGTCGCGATAAATGTCTGTCACTTTAGAGCTTGTATCATAAAATGTAATCTTATTTTTCTCTTCGTTAAAAATACGAATTTTCTGAATACAGGTCAGACAGAAAAACGATCAAGGTTTTCTTACGATGCTCTTGATGCGGGTAATGAACGATAAGAGTTCTATTTTTAAATGATAAATTACATGTTCCCTCCTGGATCAAAACTAATCACGCGAATGCAAAGTACACCTGGACTAAGGAAAACAAAACGCACCTCGTGTTTTCTGACTGGAAGAACCTTGTTTATCGCTGACGCATCCCGTTTTTTACTATCATGTCCAGCCAATTATTCAGATAAGACTAATGACACCAGATCAGGAAGAGATTAAGGAAGCTTTTAAATTGACTGCAGGACAGGGTATTTACCTTCATAAAATACACTTGTTCAGCTTTGGCAATATGAGCCTTGTGAGCTGGCTTCGTTTACTCAGGGATTTTAAATGTCCAGTTGAGTGGAAAGCCGACAGGCTTCCAAAGTTTTATTTCATTTTTGAAGATAAAAGTTGACTTTGTTTCAGAGTCAAAGTGCTTGTTACGCAAGTATGATGGAAAATGGACATAGTAATCTTATGTAATTTTAGACTATAGGAAGCTTTAACTTTTTCCTGTAAAGAGATTCTGGAGTCTAATAAGAATTGCCTTATCTGCAGTATGTATCTCACTTAACAAGGAAGTTGAGGATGGACGCAGCCATTTAGTGGGATTAGATCCGATGTGTGGCATAAATGTGACTGTGACATATTCAAAACTGGATGAGACTGAAGGTGTCGTTCGTTATGGTTAACATTTTATCGGAGATTCAACAATGAAGATTGGATATTATGTGAAAGTCCTATCATCGAAAAAATAAAAAATAATGAAAATGGAAGATATGATTAGCAATAACAAAATGTCCTTTTCATCAACATGGTTCATTTTAAAACTAAGATGGATTTGAAAAATGAGTCCGTGGCACTGTCAATCAAGATTGAATAAGCGTAACTTTGTCACTGTCTTACTTGTGACATTAACAATTAAATAAAATGTGGATATGAAGCTAAACAGCACATTTAAAGGTAAACCAAGTTTTAAAAATTATTTAACGAATAACTGAAAACCACTTCTAAAATAATTGCACAAGCGAGGCACGTTATCGTATTATGGACGACAGGATACAACAACGACATGTCCATAATGCAACAACGTGCCTCGTCTGAGAAAAAATCGAAAGTGTAAAAAATTAAAATTCAAAAAAGCACATGTGAATCGAGTATTTTTGGTATATTTTCGCATTTTTGATAGAAAACATCGTTTTTCCGTAAATTATAACGCCGGTCGTATTATATGGTACTATATAGAAGTATCCAGACATTATGATGACATCAAAAATTCATTTAGAATGACCAACGCACATAGCGCGAATAAGAATTTTCCTGTATACTTACAGCATTAAACAAACAATTTATGTATGAGGGTAATCCATGTTCAAAATAGGTAAACTACATCGTTGTGACAGAAATCGTTTTCCTATTAAACTATGCAATAGTAATATGATGCTACTTCCATTACCCGTTTAAGCTTCTCCTTCGTCGAATAAAATCTCACTGGGATGCCCATTTTAACCGCAAGTCCATTTTCAAAGAGAAAAGGAAAAAACAATAGCTTGACCTAAACCTTTCTCATCCTATCTCTTTAAATCACTCAACGCATCCCCTTGATCCTTCAAAACATCCAACAAGCCTCATTTCTAATTTCCCATGCAGAAAAACCACAAATAAGAAAATAAAACCAATATTTAGAATCTCCAGAAATTGTGAGAAAAAATGGACATTTCATCCCGAAACGAATATCCATCCCGCATGGAGTGATACACAATTTCAGCTGGACAAAAGAACAAGTTTTTTATATCCTCAAGAGCCGCGCGTCATCTTCATCTTTGCATTTTTTATTCCTTCTCCACACACTCCTCCTTTTGACTTATGTTTTAGTGCATAAGTACACATGTAGCTTAAACTGTTTTCCTTGTGCTTCCCTTCTTGTCTGGCCACTTCATCATCAATATTTTTAATTCGGGGCTTCTGGCATCGCCCGTGTTTCGACAAGGTAAGCCCAGACCTAGCCAGGGAAATCTTCTGTCTCGTGATCATCCTGCTGAAAAATACGAATTTTTATTACCTTTTACAACAAAAAGGAAAACCAGTTAACAAACATTTAATGATCTAGTTTTTAAAAAATCTCTCCTATTCTTTCTGCTCGACGAGCTTTTTACTCTGGTCCTGTCCACTCTATTTTGCATACGCAACAATCAAGCTCAAATCCAGACAATTTTCATTTAATGCGAAACTAGTCTTTCGCATCATTTAAGATGAACGAGCAAAATCCAAATTTAAAATTCAATGGACCATGTCCGGCGCGCAACACAACATGAATTTAATGCTGACAAAGTGACCTGCCCTTTTATAACAATAAAGCATTTAAAATATATAAGCATAAAATAGTGAATCAAACATCGTCTTCATCAACTTAATCAAATTCATGATAGGACGACGAATGGAATCGATTACTCGTTCATTCCCACTGGTCATCTTTAAGGACATAGTAAGCGCTATTTCGTTAGTTATGTTATTGTTTCAGGGGATAACATGAAGAATGTGCCCATTATTATTATGATGACTTGTAACGACTTGCGACTGAGGAAGAGAGCCTTTACGACGTCGAGGACGATGATGTGGTCGTTTTAAATGGGGCATCGAAATAAGATCGATCTTGTTAAAGTCATTACTATTACTACTACATCTCCTCTCAAGATTTTCTTTGAATGAGTTGTGCATGAACACGAAACATCATTAAAATAGTGTTTTCCTTTCTCTGGCCTTTCGAATGCATAATAAAGAAATAAAATTTGATATACGAGAAGATCGTGTTACTTGATAATCTCATTGGTTTGAAATAATTACAAGAATAATTACAAGTGGAAGGAACAACTACAACATGCATACGCGAGGGAGAATATATCCATAAAAATCGTTTTCGAAAGGGGAATTACTTGTGTACACACAGCACACCGGGACCAGAATGAATCGGTAAACAGAAACGGGCCAAACCACATAAAATACCGAGTGGTGGACAATGAATTTTATTTTGAAAACCAAGCCAAGCCACTTTCCTCACTCTTAAAAAACGCATCTCGTTTTTAAATACAGTTGCGCTTCTGTGCATCTCAATCTTCTTTTCTTGTGACTATTATTTATTGAGATGTTCTTTTCTTCTTTAAGGTACCGTACAATATTATCGCCTCTTTTGTGGGAATGACTGTGTACTGGACAGTGCCTCGATTGGAGGGAGTGCCTCTGGCATAATGTGTGGCTAGGATTTTTGTTCGAGGATTGTAAATGGTCGCATTACAAATTCATAGGTAATTAAGATTTTAGATAATAATGGCAATAATATTAATATCATATAAAAGTTGTACGCTTGCTGTGCGAATGAGCCCATAAATATCCGAGTGATTATCATGAAATCGTCATAAAGATTTCGAGAGACTGGAAATGGGATAGAGTTATGACCTGGTTAAGGAGATAGAGATGTCTGTGAAAAACAGTCTCAAGTCGTATGGATGCGAAGGACAGTGGAAAAGTGAAGAAAAAAATTGGCGTGTTTTGTGCACATGTAATTGCACCAGAATCCTGGTATGCGCAAGTATGCATATTGATAACTACAAGATTTATTTGCGGTATAGGTGAAGCACGGTGATGATGATAATCTGCGCGTTGCTTGGCTTTGTCTTAAGATTTTTTGCTTGTTAAGAGAAATGGGCGAGGATTCGGAAAAGGAGGAGGCGATACTAGAGACATTAGCGCCTTCGGACTTGCAACTGACTGATATGCATTATGAAAACGCGAAACAGCAATAATTTTTAGATTTGACAGGATTTAGTTTTTGCTTTGCTGGTTATTGATTACCGATGATGATAAATTCGTAGAATAGATATAGAGTTTGTACTGATTAGATGCAATTTAATGCACATGCAAATTAAAGGCGTATGAATGTTGTTAGTATTTCTGCTATAAGTCCTACATGTCATATCTTTCCTTTTTTAAGTTTTGACTTGAAGAAAATGCAAATAATATTATCTAATCTAATGCAATGAATATGCAAATAAAATAACATTGAATATGCATTTGATGTAATCGAAAGTTGAATTTTATGAAATATTCGAAATGAATAGTAGTTTTATTTTTAGAGATACCAACGAACACTATCAATATCAATCATAATCATTATTACCACATACGAAGTTACAAATCATGTCACTTGCGTCATATCAATATCGATCCTTTATTGAGAAAGTAAAGCAACAACCAAAATTATTGTTTCAAGTAAGTTAAAAATGTATATTATTAATAATGCTACTTTTAGTTAAGAAATATTTATGTTTTAGAGCTATTTTTAGCTAGGTTTTTTGAATTTTCTACCACGGGTGGCATTATTAAATTTTATTAACTCATAAAGAGTAGCATTGGCGCTAAAAATGCAACAATACAATACAATGAAACCCCTATTTTCAAACATGATTTCCAGCTAACTTCTCCGGTAACGGCATATTTTCCTCTCCAGAAGTCATTACCTCATTACTGCTCACATCACTTACTGTTGAAGAAGTCGCGTTCGACACTTGCTGGGGAAATATGGCTTCTTCAGCGTCGACAAGAGCCGGGACTGGTGTTGTTGTTTGAATGGTCGTCACTCCCGTGGCATCTTCTCTCAAAATGAACATTGAAGTAGTTGCTTCCGAAAGCTCACAGCGTCTATCCATAGAGCTCTGAAATCCATCTTGGCAAGAACATCTTCCAATACCCATCGTGGTATTTCGGAATAGTTCGCAAGTTGACCCGGGGGTACAAAAGTTCGGGTTGTTGATGGAGCACCTTGCTCCTTCCAAGCCTCTGCACAGCTTCATTGAATGATCGTAATATTCGAGGATATCACATCGGCAGATTCCCTCAATACAGTAAAGGGGAGCAATTGTATCACACTTAACATTGGGCCAAATTGAGTACCCACACTTCTCTCCGTATGCCAGCTCACATTTCCTGTTGACTTCAATCAACCCCTCCTTGCACTCACATTTTCCGATTGCTTGAAGTGTTTCTGAAACACATTCAGAGTTTTCTACGCACTCATCAGTTATATTTGAGCAAGGGCCACCCACATAACTAATGCATTTTTGGTTGACGGCGTCATAAACCTGATGGTTTTCATAAGTACAAGTGCATTTCCCCTCTCGACAGATCATTCCAGGGAGACAGCGTCTCGAAGGATCGTAGAAGTTACACGATTCTCCGTGTTTGGGCAAACAGAAGACCATGTCAGAGGTGTGAGAATAGCCAGTGATGCATCCACAAGTTTGTGTTGTGTACTCTCCAACTTTTTCAACCAATCGTAACCGGCGAGTGCTTCCTCCATATCGAGAATAATCATTGTAATATTCTTCATGAGTTTCTGTTGGTTTGGGAGGACACTGGGCATTAGCGATGCAAGCGGGGTAGTCCTTGCACAGAGATCCCACTCTTCCCACGCATTCCATCCT
>JAHZNI010003715.1:0-51274 GCA_027744415.1 Seira ritae | reverse complement strand
TTCAGTTCTCATTTCTCCATTACTAACCCTGTTTTAAATGAGCTTCACAAAAAAGTTAGTAAGCTCGAGCTTATGAAGCTTACATATGACGCGGACGCTGAATTGTAACTAGAGGGTTTCCTCATAAAAAGAGGATGACTAGTTAGTAACTAGGCTTACCTCACACAATCGAAAAGAAGTTCTTTAAGAATTTTACTATATAATATATTTTTGTGGGAATGGCATGATCATGATCGTGATCATGATCACGACCACAGTCACAATCATCATCGCTTACTCTGCAAAAGTAGGCAGGGCGACCTGAGTCTTTCTCTCAGCGTTACACTTCCTTTTTCGAATTTTCTCGAGGAGATCAAGCCAATGCGATTCAAGCTTGAGTGGCTCTGGGCACTGAGAGAAAAAAAACGAGTTTCGTACGTACGTACTACGTACCGTACCTACACGTTACGTACGTACCTACATACGGTTCTAGTATTAAACACCCTCTTTCACTGTACATTTTCCCTCTCTCTTCTACTCAAGCAGAGGTAAAGATGCATATTGTACACTGGTTCTGGCTTTTCTGCGCTGGCTATTTGAATGGAAACATGAAAAATGTTTTGCTTTACATGACCAGAGAGAAAGACTTTACTCATTTTACTGTTACTCATTTTATGTTTCTGTGACTTTTTTTGGTTGTCAGAAATGACTTCTCATCACCATACCAATCACTGGTCACTGGTCAGACAAGCTTTAAATGAGCTAGATACATACATACATGCAGGTACATTAGCCATGTCTGTCTGCGTCTGCAACTTTAAGCCAATTTACTCAAAGGGAATTGAACTACTTACATGATTGCAGAATTCATCCCGTCCATAAATGGATTACATTACATTGCATTACTTACATTATTATTATCATGTGCATTTTCCATGAAAAGATGAAATGGACTGCGAAAAATACAAACTCGGACTTTCTCCCCGCTTTCTTTTGCAAATTCCCTTTACAGCTAAATTGAATCATTTTCTCTAAATAAATTTCCTACTCGAGTTAATTGACAATGCACTCACTACTACTACTCACTATGCATAATAAATTATGCGAGAATAATTTTTTTAGCACGTCCTCATCCTCATCACCATCATTATCATCATCACTATCACAGACATGCAACATGCGATACCAGACCAGGCCAAGCCTATGAAAGTATCTCATTGACGTTTATATTCCCTCTTTAAAAAAAATACTTTGATATCACTCACTTCCGTTTCTCTCTCTCTCTCTCTCTCTCTCTCTCTCTCTCCATTTTATTTGCTATATCATAAAAGAAGAGAAACTAAAAGTAATATATTTATAGTGAACAGTGAAAGCAGTATCAGCAGCAGCGTTTTTGTGGGACTCTCCAGAAAAAAAAGATTCCTATCTGGCAGTTTCACGCTTCATGGTCTATGTGCCATGAAATCACGTTAACATAATGAGTCGTTCAAGAATATGGACCAATCTCAATGCTTTATGAACCGTGCGCCCTTCTTTTTTTCCCTGATACGGCCTCTGCTACAAACACACACACACACACTTTTTACACACAACATTTCGCATTTCGCAGGATTCCCTTGAACTTTCTTTAGAATATTTTTCCGTGGTTATATTATATTATATTATATTATATTTGCAGAAGAAAAAAAATTACATCAGACCAAAGTTAAACCACTATTCCTTCCTTACATATCTAATAAGGGCCCTCTATATTGAGTCTGGTTC
Source organism: Seira ritae (assembly GCA_027744415.1). Lineage (NCBI taxonomy): Eukaryota > Metazoa > Arthropoda > Collembola > Entomobryomorpha > Entomobryidae > Seira > Seira ritae. The sequence goes on along the minus strand of JAHZNI010003715.1, from coordinate 49,531 downwards.
TGGTTCCTCCGTCTAAACCAGATTTCCAAAAAAAAGTGATTGTCAGTCGGTTGGGTGGGTGGGTGGTTCAGTGCACTGAAGATAAAAAAAATTATATTTTTTAGGAGTGCCATGACCTTCAAAAGTAATCTCCATTTCCTCTCCCTCATTTACCATAACTTTTGCTCTGATTGCACATTGCACTGCACTGAACTGAAGGAAACCTAGGTCAGTATCATCACCATCATCATCAATGCAATGCAATGTGAAGAGATGCTAATAAAACGCATTTTTGTTTCACTTTTTTTCTCTCTCTCGAAATTCTACCTTGAAAAGTTTTATGCTCCAGCATAAAGTTCAGTAGGGAAAAGAAGAAGAAGAGAAAGGAGGAAACTGGCGTGTTCTCTGCTTTTTCGCGGAAGAAATCACCTTTTCTCCTCATTTAACCAGTCAATGTTTCGCATGATTGTCATCATCATCATCATCCTCATTTCCAAGTTGAAGTGCTTGTTTCTGCATACATGCGTGTTTTATTAGGTCATTCCCTTTCCCCCCAAAAAAATTGTGAAGATTTTTTTTCGACGGTGCTCTTCTTCTACTGCTGCTACAGAGCAGACAGAGTAACAAACATTGACACCTTTACCTCCTTCTTCTTCTTCTTCGAAGCCGCCGACGACATCGTCATCGTCATCAACCAACATCAAAATGGATTTTTTTTATTCCAATTTCATCCAGTAGAATTCACAAGGAAATGGAGTGTCAAAGAGGAAGAAAACGAAGGAGTTCGAGTTTAGTTCGAGTTGGAGTGCATGCTTCACATGTTCCATGCTGACTATTCTATCCCATCCTATCATCATCCCTTTTATTCATATGCATTCACATTCACACTCACATTCAATTCATTCACTACTTGCCAACTCGATTTGCGAAATTTTTTTCTCTCTTCCTCTGTATCGTATCGTATTTGTAATCATTTTATTTTGTCTTTTACACATACATATTTCCATGCATATTTTCTTTCTTTCCTTTTTTACTTTTCCATTCTCAAGGTCGTCTATTCTTTTTTTCAGGTGGAACTTGATTCACCAAAAAGTAAAGTTGAAATGATGAAAGGAAAAAGAGGAGAGATGTCATGCATGTGTATATATGTATGTGTATAAGGCAAGGCACGTTCTATTTTACATGTTGCACTAAAGATCAGAGAGAGAAAAAAGATCAGAAGGTGGGAATGGGAAACAATATTGCCATTGCCATTGCAACTTTCTTCACTGATCTAGAAATCAATTTAGTACTTCCGCCCGCCGCTCCAACTTTTCAGCCAAAAATACATACATACATATACATACATGAATTAATTATAGCAAAAAAATGATTTCGACGTGTGTAGCCCTGCATCTTACTGTCCTCAGGTCACGTGACCTGACGGCACCTAAAAATCCCTGATATTTTCCCTTAAATAAATAACCATAGCTAAGGGATTGATTCGAGTCCGAGAAATTTTCTCCGAGAGCCTGAACAAAGTTATTTTTTTGCAGAGGCGAAGATATATATTTTTTTTAAATGCTGGAAAAAATGTCGAATTTTTCTCTGTGGATGATAATATGTATGCATTTTAGAGAAGTTCTCAATTCTGCTGACAAAATCCCTGATCCTCCTTCCCTTAGAGCACATTCAGGCTAAAGGTTTTTCTCAAAGTGGATGCTTACTTCTTCTTCTTCTGTCGGGATTTTTGTTGGTTGTATGTACTTATTTGTGTTGTAGTTGTAATGTACCGTAGCTGTAGAAAGGGAATCATTGCATTGCATTGGTCGTCCTCCTATCATTTCTATTTCCTGCGTACTTTCTTCACACACGACACGACTTACATAGCCATAAAGACAAAACGTACAAAATTTTGAAACGGCTCTCGTACGAAGTACTAAGCTAAAGCTCTAAGAGATATTTTTTTTCTTTCCTTTCCTATTCCTATTTCTCTTCTCGTCGTTGTACATTTTATTTCTTTTTTTGGTTTGTCTACCACCACCATCACCACCACTTCTACTACGCTCGCTTCTCAAAAAAACCAAGTCTCTCTGCTCAAAAGGCATTCTCATAATTTTTTTTCGGATGAGCTGTAGCTCTAGCTGTAGCCCTGGCATGGCCTGGTCTGGCCTGGCTGTGTGTGCATGTAAGTTTGTGTGTGTGCTCTTGGCTTCAGAGAGCAGTTCGTTCAGTTCAGCTCCTTATATGTTTTTTGCTCCTGTGTCAAGTTGCTCCACTCTGTGGAATGGAGAGACGGAGTCTACATGAAAAAAAGAAAATAGGGAGGCCGAATGAAGAAGAAGAAGACACCACACTCTGCTTCTACTCCACACTCGACACGACAACTTAAATCATTCCCAGTCTGACAGAGATATCATACAACTTTCATCAGTGCAATGTAACACAAGTGAAGAGGAAAAATGGAATAGTTGGTGGATTGGTGGATGAAACGAAAAAGAGAGAGAGAGAATATTTTTTTGTGTGCTTTCGTTTCCTCTATCTTTTTTAAAAAAATTATGAGGCTTTTTTAAAGCGTAGAGAAAATAAAGTGAACGATTTCAATTCAAGCTGCGCTGGAATAATATATTACTACTTTTCCTCTCGATTATATATGTATATTTTTTGCAAAGCCTCGTAAACTAAATTTAATGTGAACTGGATAAAGTTATTCCTCATCATTAAACATCATCATCATCCTCATCATTCTTGGACTTACTCAAGCCTTTTCCTCAGTCAGTGTCTCCATTAGAAATGCAATGCACTAAATATAAAAGTGTGAAGAGGGAATAGATACAGTGCCACTTTTTTTTCTTCTTCTTCTGGAACAAAGAATTAATGAGGTATTTGATGTGGATAAAGTAAAGTGTTAAGAAATACAAGAATCAAGAATCGCAAGAAGAAAAAAAAAGTTTTCGTGGAAAAAGAGCAACGAACGAGAGCATTGAATCAAATCAAGTCTACCGCATTTACAACTGTCAATTGAGTAATTTAAAGGGTAGGGAGTGACCTTGACAGAAGTAAAAAAAGTAATAATGAAGATGCAAATTCTAAAGTGAATACCTATCTAAAGTGAAAGTCCTTAACTTTTTTTTTATCAAAGAGAATTGTTTCAATTTTTTCTAAAGTATTCCAAGAAGAAAAAATAAATACATATTATAGCCACGCACAAGGATATACATTATACAAGGAGTTCAGTGTATGAAGTCAAGTGGAAGTTTGGAATTGACAAACTGCAAACAAGGAAGCAAAAAAATAAAGAGAGGAGCAATGCAATAAGTTTTTTTTGGACTGTGCTGGCTGAGCTCATTAAATTTTCATTTTCACTTGAGAAAATTTCAAGAACACCTGAGCGAAGTGAGTGAGCGGAGGGAAATACATAGAATTGATTGAAGATATAGAAAAGTACTTTGGTTTATTTATTTTTTTAAATTTATTTTCCGAGACCTGTCAGTGATGTGGATTTATTAAAATAGGACAATCATTATCAACTTGAGTCAATTAGTTAGTGTAAAACTTTAAAAAAATATATTTTCTACGAGTGTGCGACGGTTCAAGAAAGTGAATTTCATCGTAAAGATTCATTCCTGCCAGGTAAAATAGCATAGCATAAATATTAAGTTAGTGATCAGAGATAGTTATTTTAATTAAGCTTAATTAGGGAGGAATATAGCTAAAAAGGATTGATTCTTCAAATTATTTAATCGGTAGATAGTATTGCGTATTTGACAGAAGTATAGTCAGAATTTAGCTCAAGAGTCCTCATAATGAATAAGTCCTTGTTCTGAATGGCTAGTCTCGCATTACCCCAGTCAAGCCGGTTTTCCCTCTGCGAAAAAAATGATGAGACAGATATAAAAAAAGAAGTAAGTAGTGCAGCGTATGCATTATATTATCTACAGGGAGCGTCAGATAGATAGATGCTATAAGCTACGTACGTACCACATCACATCATCATCATAATCGTAATGTCGTCGTCGTGTTCGCCATCCCAATAAAAAATTTACAAGTAATTTAACACGATCTTTGCTAGACTTTCTTCCAAAGGAAAACTTTTTTTTCTTCAGTTTCTTCTTCTTCAACAAGTTAAATTGAACATAACATACCTAATCAGATACACTTTAATGAACAGACAGACACGCAGACTGTTGACATTTCCCCAATTGTAGGGGAAGGAGAAAAACCTTGAAAAAATTATTAATGATAATTTAAAATTTTACTACGGCAGTGACGTAACAGAGCTCTGATCAATGAATACATACAAAACAAAAAAAATTCCATCAGACCTTATGATTTTTTTTTCAATGAAAGGTACTTGAATGGACGATGGAATGGTTTAAAATCTAGATTAAAGGGCAGTGATAAAATACATATATTTAGTGATGCTACCAATTTCATTGTCATTGCGATTGCGACTGCACCCATGAATTATTATTTTTTCTTAAAGAAGTATATTTAGTACAAAAGGCGACCAAGTGATAATTCCATTGTTAAAATAGATTTACTTTTATTTTCCTTTAAGGCACCCAAGCTCGCTCAGACTACCTTTTTTCCATTGAAATGGTGTTAAATATACTTTTTTATGAATGAAATATAAAAAAAATATTCTACGACACTCCTTACAAGAAATCATTAGGAGCGGAGCTCGAGCATTTGTACGAATTTTGATTTTTTTATTGAGAGAAAAAATATCTTGATTCTTGAATCTTCATTCTTGACCATTTTTAACTTTTTGAAAAGTTCTCACGGATCTAAAGCAAAAATATATTATGTATAACACAGACCTTAAAAATTTCATTTGTACTTATGTTATGTATGATGATGATGATGATGAAGATAATTTTTTTCTGAATGAAATGAAAAAAATGCTTTTAAAGCGCATTCCATTTCCATTCCAATTCCAAGACTATTTTTTTTGATGAATGGGTGCATGTTGTGTACACTTCACTACACACCCGCTCGCTCCTTGTCGACAGAAACTTCTTTTACTTCAATTGGGTGATTTCGTCGTCCTCAAAAGAAAGACATCTTCAATTTTTTTTTCTTCCTTTTTTTAAAGGAGAAAAAAAGTTCTTGAAAATAAAGTTTTTTTTTCTAAAGAAAAAGTTGAATTGATGTGATATGGGCGTAGTACACAGAAAAAAAACAAGACTTTGTACCATTCTTCTTCTTCTCGAGAATGCATAATATGGAAATGCACTCTTCTCCGTATTTTATCGGGGAAAAATAAATGAATGAAGCAAAGATGTAAGATGTAATCCCACTTTCTCAACGGAGTCGTATATTTAAAAAAAGTTTTTAAAAAAGGGAGCAAATAGCAAATAAAAGTTTTTTCTTTAAAAAGGAGATGATGATACGTATGATGACAACATGATGATAATTCAAGTACATGTGTACAGAGTGGGAGCGTCCTAAGTTAATGAATGAGTTTTGGAAGAAATAGGGGCAATTGTTGACTCTCTCCCGTTGTGTGTGTGTGTCGAGGAGTTAGTCAGTTTGTAAAAGTAAATTGAGTACGAAGAAATAAAATAGATCAACCTTGACCACCACATCACTTCACTGCCATTTCTACGCCTTGTTTACTTCATGTAATTTCTAGGGTGAATTGTGATTGTTGTGAATTCCCCAGAGCCCAGAGAGATGAAAAGGACAAGGGGAATAAATAAGTATCATGATCATGGTCCCGTCTCGAGATTCATTAGTAAATGGAGATACATAATAAATGTGTGAGTGTGAGGCCTCGAAATATATATACATATATATATATTTCGACAGTTTGTACTGGCCATTGTCCATGATCATGTCCAATTTGGCTCAGTCCTGTGGAAAAAAAATTTGTTAGTTTTCAATTGAACTTGGAGGGAGATCCAGATCAACCATTTATACTTTTGATCTATTGCATTTTACACCGTGGAAAATAAAATGACTTTTGGCTTTTCATGTCATCGTCATCGTCATGATCTTCTGATCCAGAATCCATTGTCAATTTTGAAAGAGAAGAACTACATAAGTCACTGACCATAATAAAAAAAAATATGTGGACCTTCTGATACTGTTTCTGAGGATCATGATCATGATGATCTTGATCATGATGACGTATTGAATTTCTAGGACTCTATTTAATTAGAGGGTAACAATACCATTGCTGAAGGGAACAAGATTAGCAGATTAAATTTCTCGAACAAAAACACGTTTCCATTTACAATCAGGAATCAGTCAGTCAGTTGATTTTTTTTTCTGTGGCGTTTGGTTTGGCGAGAAATAAAAAAACTTTGATGAAAAAGTGCGAAGTCACTTAAGGAGAGGACCAGACCAGACCAGACCAGGGCAAAAGAGGAAAAAAATCAACTGGGTGAATGAATGCACTACACTACACAATAATATGCTCGTGACTAAGACCGTGTTCTCTTTCTCTTTTGTTGGAGTTGGATTGTTGTTGCTTGTAAGGGAATTTTTAGTGAACAATGAGATTGGGTTCTTCGATGATATTTGATCTGCGTTTATTGTTGCGACGCTTCGTCAGCAAAACCAGAACCAGAGCCATTGAAAATAAATACATACATAATCCATTGCATTGCTATTGCTGCTCCGCTCCGATTTATTATGTTTTCTTTTCCCGAGTGAAATTGAAATTTACAAATTCAAATCCCCAGTCAAGTCTCAAAAATTTAAGGAGATTGACGATTGACAATGTGTTGATGTTTATGAATTGGATTTATTATGATTATGTTAGCGATATGCATTTGTATGCGCCCAAGAAAGTCAGGCTAATATTTTTTTTGGCATTATCACGTCATGTCATGACATGTCGCTTTCACATTGCATTGTCAAGAATATGGATTACTCTTTCGTGTACGCGTAGGAATGTAGGCATGTAAATGCACAATGAAAAGTAGCTAGATTTACTTTGATACAATTTTTTTTCTACGGCTTCTTTGTTGATTGCGTGCGTGTACGTGTGTGTGTTGTGTGTGCATGTCATCATAACAAGAGAGGTTAAGCCTGGTCGTTGTTGAGGTCATCAAAATAGAGCGTGACAAGGAAAAGAAAGAAGTGAGGCCTAGCCATAGCCAGAGTGACTAGACATATATTTGTTTTGAGTGATCATGATCATCTCAAAAAAATATTCTGACTTTGGCATTAGCTTTCACCATCTAAATACATATTAGCGCTGCATGTCAATCAGTCAAAATGCATAGGGATCTAGTTTCAAATGATATTATTTTTCTTACTTTTCAGATTAACCAACCTCTTATAGATGCCGAGTCACTGTCCAGTTTAGTGGTACATACATACATAGTGTCCAAAAAAATAATAATCGTCGTGGAATTTTTTTTATATATTTTCTTCGAGTGAATTTGTTCTAAACCAAGTGTTTCAAGTTGTCTTTCGCCGTGGCTCATTGCAAAATTCAGCATCCCCTCGGTGCCGTTCCAGAGATGCCACACAAAGGTCAGTTTCATGGTAATGAATGATTACAACAACAAAAAATATATTCACTATTACAATTATCTACTATACCTTATATTTCAATTATCTATAATATCGCACCTTTTTCTTATCTTTCATTACCTAGTACATACCTACCACCTTCCTATGCTGCTTTGTTTTTTTTCTTCCCTTGAAGTTACTTATCGCATGAAACGAAGTAGTCTCTGTTTGGGTTTTGGTCTTGTAGAGAATTACTTTTTCTTTAAAAAAAATCAGTTCTATTATGTCCTCCTGAGTTAAGCTTTTAAGGACTGCTTCTGTTCTGCTCATTGTATTTTGTAAACATTTACTACGTCCATGATTATCTAAAATCATGAGTAAGAGTTGCGTAAGTAGGTATATAAGGACGCGGACGGACGGCTTCTTTTCAAAGGAGGGAAAAAAACCTTTTTTTGCAGTATTTAAAAACCTCTTTATTAAAAAGGAAGAAAGTCCTCGTACTCAATGATTCCGGGCATTATTGTTCAAAAATATATACCTATTCTAAGATGCCGATACAAATCTCTAGAATAGGTAAGTGTACATATGTACACTACACTATGTACATGTACACTAAGTTTTCATCATTTCCACCAGTTCACTTCATTCATTTTGAAATATATTTCAGCTTTACTTCTACAGGAAAGCATCTTTTCCGCCTCATAATCGTCACTAGAAGTATGTAGGTATTTTTTTCCTACTGTATTTTCTCCTGATTTAAAATTGATAGCTTTATGCAATAAAGTCGATTGTGTGCTGAATGAAGCATGAATTCGCCGTGAGGAATAAGAATATAAAATTCCATTAGAGGAAAACTGCGCGTTCCTTCCCTCCCTTGTTGACATTTTTCTCTTCACTAAGCTCACTCCACTATGTATGTATATGTACTTCACACATTATTATTTTCCATTTTGTCCGCAAAGTAACTAAAAGTACTTCAACTCAACTCCATCAACAGATCTCCACATCGAGATCGAGTGGGAAAAAATATATGTGTTGTGTTGTGTTGTGTGAGGAGTGAGGATTAAAGATTTTTTTTCTATTAATTTCAAATCTTCATATTTTCTCCGGCCCCCTAAGAGCTCTTTAATATATTCTTTTTGCCCATGGCTTTGCCTTAGATCCTCTTCTCACTATGCCATACATACATCCATACAGGAAATAAAGATCAAGCTGAGGCTGAAAACTTCATCTTTTACTTCATTTTTCCCTCTTTTTTTCAGGGACTAGATACTTAATAGGATTGATAAGCACATTAGGTATATTACTTGTACTTGCACTTACTCGCTAAACAAAGAATTAGCAAAAATGGTTAATGGTGAAGTGGACGTGTACTGTATTTGTATTGTACATAAGCTTGTCTTCCTTTTATTTTGTCATAAGCACCTCCACACAATAAACGTTTTTCCCATATTGTAATTCCTCTTGAAAATTCCACGCAGGGGGTTTGGCTTGGCTTACTTAGTACCACAACTACAGCTACAGCTTATAATTTTTTTTCCAGCAGCAGTGGCAGTAGCAGATATTTTCTCTTCAATGGAGAATGAAGAATGCATACATTAAGCTCATAATAATATCCGTCATCATCTCATCTTGTTTGCATTTATGCATATGTCAAAATACACTCCTCCTCCTCCTTCTTTTTCTTGTTGAACGCCGCTTTTCCAAAAAGCCTCTTCTCCGAAAATCTCCAAAACAACATGAAAAAGTAGATAAGTGGAAATCACACAAATATTTATACTATGGGAACAAAGCTTTTTTTGTAGTTCCAAGTTCCACTCTTCTCCTTCTCCAGCGAAAAGAAATGGAAGATTGGAAGTAAATCGTTCATTTTTATTGTGTTTTCATACCTCTTGAGCCTTGAGACTTGAGCTGATTTACTTCTGGAGATCGGAGATGATGATGATGATGGAGTGGCATGGGTACTTCAAATCAGTATGTATTGAATATTGAAAGATGAAGGATTATTCCTATTCCCCAGCATATTTTTTCAATTATGTTTTGTTTGCTCATTTGTGGCATGGCATGGCATGGCATATGGAATATGGGCCTAACCTTCGAGATCCAAAGGTAGTAGGGGCCTTGCACAAAGAAGCTTCGGTAAAAATGCCAATTTTTAGACCCCCTCCCTCCCCTTGTTACGGGTTTGCCATTTACCAATGTATGGCAATGTCACGCTGCAATGACCCCCCTCCCTCCCCAAATGCCGAAGCTTCTTTGTGCAAGCCCCCGTAAAGTAAGTACGAGGAAGCCAAATCGATGCGATCAATGCAGTGCCATACCATTGCAATGGCTTTTTTTTGTGGCTGGCAGGGAGGGAGGAAGAAGGAAAAACGGAAACTGTGGATTGTGGATATTTTTAGAGGCTTTAAGCTATGCAATATTTTCTTTGTAATTTTTTACTTCCCGTAAATTTTAAATACCATGTAGCAAGGATTGGCTTTGGCTATTGTTTATGTATTTATGTATTAGCCCCTTTGCCTATTGTATTGTAGCGCTTGCCAACAATGTAATGCTTACTAACTTTAATATTTACCTACCTACCTACTTGCATTATCTAAGGTATCAAGTATGTATGTATCGTATCAAGTTTCATTCACCAAAGGAATAAAGGTGTTAAGCGTGTTCCCCTTCCGTAAATATTTTTTTGTGTTCCACAGAAGAGCTGGAAAGGGAGGAGAAAATAAAATAGTCGCCTTATGTATGTATGTACAATAATATGATGGAGGCAAGATGTCCCACCTTTGAAGCTTCAAAATATAAATATAATTTTTTGATGAAGTGTATGTAGGTATATCACCTTTTTAAAATATTTTTTATCGAGTAATTTGATACAACTTACACTGCTCACTTATCTAGCTCAACTCAAGTCAGGGTTAAAAGGTGGAAACTGTGGAAGGAACTTTTTTCAGTTTCAGTTCATCATTTTCAAATTGTATCGTCTTGATTGCCTTTTTTATAGAAGCTAAATTCCGAAAACATTTTCAGAGTAATTCAATACTTTTTAAAAAAAGAAGAAATGCAGTCTGTTTTACCTCGTGTCAAAATATCAAAGTAAAAATCAAGGATAAAAAAATTCCAGTTCATCAAATGTTTTTTTAAAAAATGGACAGAAAGATATTGTTTCAGCGAGAAAATATCTCTGGCAGCATAGCCATATAGCCATCGAGCTTATCTCAAATTAATCATTTAAAATGGAAGAGAAATTTCGATCGAGTCGAGTCGAGTTTGAAGACTCCACTCCACGACACAACACAATAAACTGATAAATAATACTAAAAATGTATTTCTTTTCCTTAAAGTAGATATAATGCTTTAGAGGAAGAAATAGTATTCAACACTTTGTGGAATTTTCTCATCGTGAATGAATAAAAAAAATGTTTAATATGTGCATTCCGCAGAGGAAATTGAGAGAGATAAATATTGTAATATATATTTTATATTATATTACATGGTGCATGCATAGTGCATGCTACTACTATAATATAGTATAGGGCCAAAAGAATGTCTTTGTAATGCAGGGAAAAGAATGCTCTTCAAAGTCGATGTGATTTCAAAGGCGTGGAAGCATGCAATCATGCTTGGTTAGCTAGAATATTGAAGATGCTGCTGCTAGTTGCTCTGTGATGTGATGTGATGATGTGAAGCAGTGTGTGTGGTGTTGACTCAACGGAAAAAAGGATCATGTACGAATTTTTCATGCTAGAAAGATGTGAAAGATTAGAGATCTTCTTCAGGTCCTATATCCATATCCTATCCATCCTTTCTTTGCAAAAAATAGTATATATGTATAAAATAGTTGGCGAAAGGAACAAAAAAATAGTTCGGAGTGAACTAAGTTAATGCGGTCGTTGCGTTTGCGTTGCATTAAAGCATATAATTATTACGAGGAAAAAAAGTTTGTCCGCAAAAAAAAATTGTAAAAAAGTTTTCTTCTTGTAGAAAAAAAATTGCTTCTGTATAATTTTATATTTTTTTGGAAAACTTGAGATGAAAGAGGAAAAAAAGGACAAGGAAAAGGAATAAGGGATGGAAGGAAGAAGGAATGATGTTTGCAATATGATTCCACACATAATTGGCCAGCTAACGAGACGTGAAGGCCAAATATGAGTGGAGTTGAGTTTTTGGGTGGTTTGGTTTGGCTTGGCTTGGTTAGGTCGTCGTTCCTTCCATTAAATCCTTTTTATGTATGAAGCTCCGTTACAGCACAATACAATGCACTATAATAAAGTGAAAGAAATGCAACAAGCTTTGGAGAAAAAAAAATTATTATGTTGGCCACAGCCACGCCACACAATACAATGCTTTTTTATGCTTGCTTCAATTTTCCCAAATTAGACATTATTGGACTTTTCTGCTTTTCTATTTTCTGCTGTAAAACTTTAAATGCTTTAAAAATTATTTTAATTTAAGTTCTGATATTTATTTGGCATGATGTGATATGATTTGTTTATTATTGAATTATTTTTTTGTGAGACGAAATAAAAATTTATGGTCTTGATATTATGACCGTATTGTATTATTTTAGATGATTATTGGGACTCATTGCGGAAATTTGAAACAGGTGAGTAATACGATACTTACATGTTTCAGTAACGTAACGGATAAGTAAAAAAATAAAGTGATGTTTTCTCTCTCTCTCTTTCTCAAACTCTCTTACCTACTTAATTATAATCTCTGTTTGTCTTTCTTTCGAGTGAAAATTTCAAAAAATAAACATTTTAAGGTCTCCGCTTCCGGAAGAAAGTTTGTCGCGTAACGAATTTAATTCGACCAGAGTTGCTCCATAAATATAATTTGCAATAGTATCACTGGAAGCGTTGTATGTATCTGACATTTGTGACTGATTCACAATTACAGGAACCCATAGTCCTTCAATTAGCTTACAAGATTTTTAAATTTTTTGATAAAAAAATATATGACTAAATTTTGTAAACAATGACGAACTTTTAGACACTATTGAAGGCATTCAAATTTGTTTCTTTTCATTTTATCCCAGTCAATATTTTTAAACTTGTAATTTCAGCAGCAGTAAAACAATTAGAAGAGCTGAATCTGAATCAAATAAATTTGTTGATTGATGTTTTACGTTATATTTGCGTTCAAGTAAAAGAGAGAAAGACAGCATCGTCCAAACAAAATAAATTTTTTTACCAATTGAATTTTTTCCATAATACAAAATTCTTAATTTTTTTGCGTGTACTTGATCTTAAGTTCAGTTCAGTTCAGCGTTCAGTTTGCTTAGTCATGCATGCAAAAAGAAATATTCCTGCAAATGGCTGTGTTTCCAAGATTCTTGGCAGGTAAATACCTACTACGACATGACATCCTTGCCTACCTATTTGTGCTACGTACGACACACGCCACACAAACATTATCCACTATAATATCCACGCATCATATAATCCAATTTTCCTGTAACATTTTTTTATGAAGCCATAAAAAAAATCTACAAAAAATTTTTTTTCTGCCTCTTTATATTTTTTTACGATCAAGACTAAGACTTCATTTCTATTTTTTTGCATAAGTGAATTATCTAGCATTAGCAAATAACATGTCGTAATAATAATAACTCTATTCTTATGTAACTTGTAACTTTAGTGACTTGGTTTTCATCCATTCATGTTCTTTTTTTTATTTTTTTTCCTCCACTTCAGGTATTACGAGACGGGCTCAATCAAGCCGCGTGCAATTGGTGGGAGTAAGCCCCGTGTGGCTACCACTCCAGTTGTCTCCAAGATTGCCGAGTACAAGCGAGAATGTCCATCAATTTTCGCTTGGGAGATTCGGGACCGACTCCTCTCCGAAGGGATATGTACCAACGACAATATTCCAAGCGTAAGTCTAAATAAAAAAAAAAACTTTTTTTCCACTCTCTTTCTCTCCTACCTACTTTACTTCTTCTTTTTTTCTCTCGGTTCACAAATCAAAATCCCTGTTTTTTTTTTCCTCCCTGAACATGAACTATGAACATCGCTTTTACATTCCGATTCCGATCCATCCTTTTGGAAAGAAAAAATGTATATAAAACCGTTGCACTTATAGTTCTGGTCTAAAATAAATTCTTTTGTAACACCATTCTCCACTTCACATCACATCATAGTGTCATCCGCATCTATCTATCTATCTATCTATGTATCTCCCTCCTCCTCGAAAACGGAATACATAAATGCATTCTTCATTCTTCTTCTAAAAATAGAAAGAGAGAAGGACATCATCATATTATCGTCTATAAAATAATACCAACACAATACCAATACCCTCCAAACCACTACATACTCGCTAGACATATGTCAAACGAGGAGGATGTGATGGTATAGCAATAGCAGCACCAGAGCAGAGAGTCACCACCCAAGCAATAGCAATAGTCCTTTTTTTAAAAACACTTAATCTGGCTTACATTGTACATTGTACATGGTACGTAATTTTTTTTATATTTCCACCAAATAAAATCCGAGAGGGGAAGTTCCTACGGAGATGGGTCAGTTGATGAAAGATAACCTCAACATCCCATCACATCACTCCACTCCACTCTCGGTACAAAACTTTTTTTTCGTGCACTCTTTCTCTTTTTTTTAATCCCTTGTCGTCAAATGAGAAACCGTAGTCCTCACAAAAAAAAATAAAACCGAAAGGAGAGTGGATCATCGTGATGAACTCTGTGAAACGGCTCCTGAATAATAATAATGGACAATGCAATGCAACCAGAATATTTTATTGTGTAATGATTACCTATGCAATGTGTGTGTGCAACGCAACAAGAAAAGCTACCATTTTATTTTATTTTTTTCAACGGATATCTTCCTCTTTAAAAAATATGTCCAGGTCCAGGTCCTGGTCCAGATCGTCATGAAGAGATAGAGCATGATCATGATCATGATCGTCATCAGGATCAGCATCAGCTCCATTTTATTTTTTTTTTTCGAGAGGAAAAAAATTGTGACATGAAGGTTTAGGAATAAAGTCTCTTTTCTTAATCCTCAGCTCAATTGGTTGGGGTTTGGGGTTGGAAAATTATTTCGTGTTTTGATTTCAATCTAACCCGGCCTACCTATATTTATTTCAATTGATTTGGTTTAAAATATTTTTTCATGTGAAGATCACTCAAAGTGATGGAGTTCAAGGATTTGTAATTAAGGTTCACTAAGTATAAATCTAATTTTAAAAAGGAAATGAAGATTGCAAGATTACTGGTTCGTTCCTAGTATTTGCTATGGACCTACCTCTACCTGTTTCGCAATTTCGGAAGAAAGTTCAAAAGCAAAATAAAAAAAATTGTGCATAGCACTAGACGTTTCCAATAACCTAAATATAGTATACCAAGTTTAAGTACGTCCTCCACTTTTTTTGTCGGGGAAAGGTCAGGAAGAACGAAAAAAAAATTGAGAAAGAAATCATTGAAGAAAAAAACTTTCTTTTAACGAGGCCAAAAACTTCTAGAGGAAAAAAACTTTATAAACAAGCTTGTCTCCTTGTCTTGTCTGTTCATGTTCATGTTCATGACATGACACACAGAAAGAAAATTAGAATAAATTGAGGAATAAACTTAATTTGCTTTTTCAATTCAGTCGTCGAGTCGAGACTGTTGATTTTGCTGACTAATCCAGACGAAGAAGAAGAGTTAACATTAGCTTAAAACGTCAGCAGAGAAATAGAAATAGAGAGGGAACAATAAAAAAATCCTTTTACTAATTTCCAAACAATTCAATCCTTTCACATTTTCCACACATTTCAGATCACGATTACGACTACATTGCAATTGCATGACCAATCTGAAGAGCGACTGCGACTGCGACTGCTGCATTTTCTATGAATTCCTTCAACCGAATCTAATTCTAAAATAAATAGATGCATATGCATACACATACATACATCCAATCCCAACATCCATCCTCACATTCGAATTATAATTCGAATCCGTTCTTTCTCTTTTTTAGTTGAAGTCTCCCTGTTATAAAAAATATATTTATAGAGGACTCATTAAACGCATTCGTATCCGGTTCGCTTCACATCACATCCATAATCCATACGCATTTTTCTAGGCGATAATGAACATGCACAAAATTTTCAAATGATCATGACCATTTTCTCGATGTGGTTTCCTTTCTCTCACAAAATATAACCCTTTTGAAGCTGTGGCTGTGGTGCACATTCACTATTCACATATTTGTCACCCGTTTTTATTTTATGCAGTATGATGATGATGATGATGGGTACTTGTGGTCCTGTAAAAAACATAATCATGTTGTACATGACATGACTAATTTTTCCCTTTCTCACATACATCGACAATGAGGAAAATTGCAGTGATCATTGTTGGAATGATGATGAGGAGAAACTTCTGATCCGCATCCGCATCTCATTTCAAAATTCACCGATTCCATTTTCCTAGCAAATAGATAGATAGATAGATAGCAACGGCGGTCATAGCCAAATAAACCATCAAAGCATTCTATGCATGTATTCTAGATGATTTTAGATCATCGTCCTCGTCACCATCATCACCATCATCATAATCATCTTCAGACTGTTCAGACATATTTTTTTTGCTGGCATCGCATCGCATCATTCTCCTTTTTCTCCCTTCACTTGACTTGACTTGAGTTCATTGCAGCATGAAAATTTCTCAAGAATGGGGAATATCTAATTCTCTTGTTCCATTTCTCTCTCTCTCTCTTCATCGTCCATGTAGACAAAATAAAAGGGTTCAACAAATTACCCCATTTATCAATATTCTTTTCTCTTTCTTGCTGAGCCAGTATAGTAAATGCAGCCAAATTGTTTTCCACTACATCCAACTTCCAACTTTCGTTTAATTTTTTTTCTAAAAAATATATATATTATTTTTCTGTGTCAGACTCTGAGTCAGTATCACATCCGAGACTATACAGAAATATTTTTTATGGAAAGATAATAAAACCTGATCATGATCATGATCATTTCTCTTTCTCTCTCCTCAAGTGCTTATTACAAGAAAAGGGTACAGAAGAATGATGATGGTGATGGTGTAAATCTTGCCATAAGAGGAAACATGGGATTTCCCACAGTGACAAAACAGGGCAATAATCAGTTCAGCAATATTACACGACGACACTACGCACATAAATGATATTGCAATAGTAATAGTGCTCATCATTATCATGAATTTTTTTATGATAAATAATAATCGTCACCAAAATAAAAAATTTTTTTGTTCGACAAAAGGAAAAATAAAATACGCCTTGCTTCCCATTCTCCTTTTATTTCTCTTGGAAAAAAATTTGTGACAAGGGAAGGAAGAGTTGCAGAGGGAAAGTATGCATATGGCTTGGATGATCATTAGGAAGTAGTATAGTATGTACATCCATCCATATCATATCATATCATATCCATCCACTCCTTTTCCGTGGAGGAAGATGCACTCCCACTGCTAGATTATTTTCCACTGGAATAACCCATTACAAAAAAAATAAAAAGTGGAATGCAATGCAACGCAACCGACGACGACCCACCATACCATCATTAAAATTATTTTTTTTTATACTGACTTCGGAAGTTGATGAATCGCCCGTAAAACAGGGAAGCTGTGGAGATACATAGATGAATAGAGTGAGAGTAGAGTAAAGTCGCAGTAAAAATTTTTTTATTCCCATAAAAGAGATGAGGATGAGGTTCGCATGAATTTTATTTTTAAACCCCTTTTTTTTCTTCCAGATTCAGATAGAGCTATTTTAATCGCATCTTCATGTTCATTATGTAGGTTGCTTAGAGTGATACTCGGTCCTTGTTACTTTTTTTATTTTTAAACCTAAAAGTTTCATTTTTTTGTAAAAGTATATTTAATTGAAAGTTGTTGTTTCTTTCTGGTATCACTTATCTATTTTCCCATGAATCACAATCCACATATTCACATGCCAAATTCACTCATTCATTTCCCATTGAAAAATAAAATAAGTTGAAGAGAGAGAGAGAGAGGAACAGATAATTTTCTACGATTCCACCTTTGTTTCCATGAAAAGTACATTATGATATATTTTATCTTCTCCTGCTTCCTCCCACGAGTCGATGTCGAAATATTTATACT
Organism: Seira ritae; assembly: GCA_027744415.1. Lineage (NCBI taxonomy): Eukaryota > Metazoa > Arthropoda > Collembola > Entomobryomorpha > Entomobryidae > Seira > Seira ritae. Next base: position 32,001 of record JAHZNI010003715.1, on the reverse strand, counting down.
CCATGCATTGTAGGTAGGTGTAGGTAGTAGGTACTTATTTTTTGGCATTTTCGGCTCGGTCTAGTTTGTGGTTCACATTTTGGAAACGGAACATGAATAGATAGAGATCCGAAAGAAAATAAAACAATGGGGAAAATACTTATATGTATGCGTGTATTGTATTGTATGGAGGAGTATAAAGCGGACGATGAGAATTTTGCGGTGGTGAAACACTCCTCCGTCCGATCTATTTTCCCTGGTAGTGGTAGAATGGTGAAAATTTTCAAGGAAAATCAAACGAGAGAGAGAGAGAGAGAGAGTTCCAGCTTCAGCATCAAACTCTAGAGAATAAAAAAAAATATTTTTGGGGAAGACAGAGAGAGAGAGAGAGAGATACTTCGACTGGAGGCATTAAAGCATTCTTACACGCCAATGAACACAAATAATATCGACATAATTCTCTCATCCAAACAGAGCTAAAGCAAGCAATTTCCATGGACTAACAACAACAAAAAAAATAATACTTACTCAACTCAACTCAACTCCATCCAACTCGAGCTCGTTTTTGAGCTACCTACTTACATGTTACATAGTAGGTAGCTCACTTCACTTGTATATCCAAAAACCAAGATAAGTTTTTATTTTCTCTGGTTGAACTTGGTCGAAGTGAAACTGAAGCTGTGAGCTTTTACGTAGTTTTTTTCCCTTTGCTTTTGCGAAATGAAGTTGGAAACAATGAAAGGGAGAAAGAAGAGAGAGAGAGAGAGGGTATCATGGGATGATGGGAAGCATGAATTGGACAGAGTGAGGCAATATAATGCAGCATGATTGAGCCTACAACAGCCGTTTCCACCGCTCCTTTTGTGCATGGTGGTGGTGGTGCAATTCTCTGTGAAGAGCACAACAATATAAAATAGGAGCAAGAATGCATGTATCAACTCAACTCAAGTATTTATAACGTAACAACTAAACTTCAGGAGAAAAAAAGAGATTGTGCTGATAATGATTATGAAGGGCATGATCATGATCATGATCATGTACATATATCGCATGCGGAGTCAGAGACCAGACCAGACCAGATCAGACCCTTTTTTTCAGGGAAAATTTGATACTCTTAATTTGCTCTTTTAAATTTATGTTTTCATTTACCTATTGACATGTGCTAAGAAAACATATGCATACCAACATTCGAGTAAATAAATATCAGATTTCTTTACATTTATTCATTTTGTTCTTTTGGGGCAACATGATGATTGATTTTAAATAAATACCTAGACCTACCGAAAACAGAGGAATCCTTTAGTGGAAAACGCCTTTTAATCAGGATTCAGAACTCACTATTTATTTGCTCGGCTGATGATGGGTGAAATGTAAGCATTTAAAAAAAGAGAGCTAATCCAGTTATAAAAACGATGCCGCTCATCCATCCCATTGGAATGGAAAATAGGATTTGGAGGAAAATGTTTGTTGCGATGATACATGCATACCTACATGTTTTGTGTACATTTTAAAAACATACGCTGTTTGAACCCAAGCGACATTGCAAATTAGGACTAGTCACCTGTCAAAAAAGGAAGAGATGTAATGAGTGGAAGAACAAGTTTCCACGCTCAGCTCAGCTCATCTCCGCTCAGCTTGCTTTCAGTGCTGTGGTGATGGCTGTGGTGGTGGTGGAGTGGATTTATCGATGCAGCAAACCACCTTTAAAAAGGCATTTTTTCCTCATGGAAGAAAATAATTTCAAATCTAAACCAATCCAATCCAATCCAATCCAATCTAGCTTGTTTAGACTTAAGATAGGTATGTATGTAGGTATGTTTGCTCTCTTGTGTCTTGTGACCGGCAAAATGTGTAAAGGAATTGAAAAGAGAGAAATAGAGAGAGAAAAAAAAATTATGTTTTGGGTTTCCTCCTCGGGATCCCGAGTCAACTACCTTATGCATCCCTGAAGGAAGTGGTCTATAATATTTTTTTTTCTCAATGCTTTTACTTTGAACTGATATGAAGCATAAAATGAATTCCTTTTGCACACAACTGTTTCTTCTTCTTCTTCCTCTTGCATTTATCTCTACAACTAGTTGCGGTGTTGTTGTTGATGTTGATGTTGATGAGGATGATGATGAAGATGAAGGTCGGAGGAGTGATGTGATGATGTTAGTGGTGGTGATGTGGTTGGCGTTGGCAAGGCTGGCAAGGCGCTTCTCCTCCTTGTTCCTTCTTCTTCATCCTCACAAACATGTTTACATGGACAAGGAGGGAAAATTAAGCGTCGCTGACATAGTCATAGTCCTACATAGGTAGTCATAGAAGTGTATTCGCTGAGATTGAAAGGGTAAACGAGTTTTTAACTCTGGCACATTTCCCTAATGAAGCAAGGATTTTTTTCCCCGGTGTTATTTTGGTGGTGACTTCAAATCACTTCACTAGATAAAATTTTCCCTCTGTGATCACATCACGATCACACTATTTATCATCTAAAATAGTATGTATATGTATATGTATAAGTCGGCACGGAAGAAGAAGAAGAAGTTGGTATACTACCTACCATACATCACATGCATATCCGCACCGAATCCGAAATCAGTCATTTCACGGCCATCAGAGTGAATGATATGGAGGGAAATGAACCATTTATACCCTTTTTTGGCACGGTCCACTGCATAGGAAATTTTCCCTTTCCACCTGAAGAACGAGCAAACTCGGGAGAAAAAACATGGGATGTGATGGGATATGGCAATGGCAATGGCAAGTGAAAACCAAGCTTAAATCAAAGTTTCTTTCTGATTGGGATACTATACTGCTACTACTGCAGCAGCAGAATTCTCTGTCTTCTACAAAGAAAGGCATCGACTCAAAATATTTTGAGGGAGGATCTAATACAAAGTAGGTACATAGGTAGGTGGAGAAAGAAACAAGAGAAGCAGAAAGAGAGAGAGAGAGGAAGTCTACGGATGAGTGGTGGTGAAGAGCTGAAAAGCAGGGAAACCAAATAAATATTTGTTTATTTGGATAAAAAAATTTTTTTTGATGGGAAGAGATAGATGGTTATAGGCGGTGCGAATGCGATGCGATGGATGAGGATGAGGAATGAGGAGGATGATGATCAATCGAGTGAGATTTCAACTTCAAACCATTTCATGTGTTTTGCTCGGAGGTGAAAATTCTCGGGGAGAAAATAACCATATGTTTACCTTTTTGCAGAGCTGAGTGGAGTGGAGATTAACTTTTTAGAAATATAAATAGATAGAGTTGAAGTCTTTCGTTTTTTATTACATATGTACATACATAGTACATACATGCCTAGGTACATAAATAGATTGTAGCCGTCACAAACAATCACGAACAAAATCCAACAAAGTAGAATGAGAATGAGACTGGCAGCCATTAATATTCTCGTAAAGCACATGAAATGAAGCATAGGTACTTAATATGTAATACCAAAAAATACCACCAATATCGAAATAGATAAATACCTTGGTATGCTCATCAGCATCTTTCATGAAGTAAAAAATGTAAAAAAATGAATCACTTTTTTTGAACAGGTGAAATAAAAAACATATGAATGGAATTCGAAGTGATGTGGGTGTTCAGGGAAAAATGTCAGATTCGAAAGTGGGTACATAAATAGGTACATAGGTAGGTAGGTAGATATTTCTTTTTCTCTTTGTATTTTTTTTCTCTTATTTCCTTCCACTCCTTTAGACTTTTCATCGGAGAATAGAATGCAAATGTGCTGCGCATGATGGGATGCGATGTGATGTGGTGATGCAAAGCCGTATATCAAGGAGGAAAAAGCTGGCACTTTGTAGATTCTCATTGTTTTGATACAAAATTTCTCTGAGAGTAAATAAGCCGCGTAGGAAAGAACGAAAGGAGGGTGGGTGTATCTAGGTATGCCTATGGACGGACATTTTAGAGAGGAAAAAAGAAATAATTCTCTTCTCCTCTCTAGTCTAGTCTATTCTCTAGTCCTTATTTTAAGTGGGAGTGAACGTTTTGAAATAATCATCTTTTTAAAAAAGGATGTAGGTATTATTATGCAAAGTATTAAGGCTTAGAAGAAGGAGGGAGGAAGGTACTTTCTGTTCTGCTCCTCTAGAGATCCTATGGCTATGGCTGTATGGTCGTCACAAGTAATTTTCCGAGTACATCTCTCCTCTAGCTCCTCTTCCTCCTTCTCTTCTTAAGCTTGATTGTGAAAGGGAGGGAAAAAATCCAAATAAAGAACATAAATCTCATGTGGATAGGAAAAAAAGAAGAAGTCTGTAGTCGACGTGAAATCATCGTCATCATCATCGTCGTCTCTATATTTTTTCATAGTCATTCTCATCATGATCACCATCACCATGAAAAAAAAAACTTTTCTTTCTTTCTCCTCTCTCTCTCTCACTCCAAAGCGAAATTTTTGGAAACGTGGGTTCAAATTACTTTGCGGTTGAATGGAAGTCAAAAGACGGTGTAAAAAATGTTGGGGAAGCGTTGACGAGCCTGTCACTTACAAAAATATGTAATCTTCCTTTCGCGAATGAAAAACATCATTTCCCTCCACACACACCACACTACAGACAAACAGAGGAAAAAAAACTTTTCAGGAGATAAAAAATGGTTGAGTGGAAGTAGTAGAATATCTCTAAATTTCTTGATGCTGCTGCTGCTGCTGCTGCTGAGAATCTAAAATCCTTGTGAAAATTCGTATCAAAAACAAGATACATTTTATGCATGTTTTATGCTACTTTCGCGACAAAAAAGCCACTCGATTCAAGGAAAAGATTAAAAACTTCTTGCTTTCCTAGAGAGCTTCCTCGAAAACTTCCGTGCATAAAAAATATATTTAATGAATTGCTCAGAGAGAAAAAAGTCTATGCAAAAATGGAAACTTTTTTTTCTAGAAAAAAAACTTTCTTTTGTGATGCACTCGCAGTCTTCAAGAGGAAGAGAATTGAGTGATGACGTGATTTTCATGAAAACTATTGCCTACTACCTACCTATGCGCTTTGCAAAAGATACACATTTTCTTTTCTACTGTTTTGCGTCGTGATTGTCAATGACTTTTTTCATGCAATTAAGCATTTCAAGAAGAAGAAAAAATATATTTTCACGTGCCCATTATTGAGCAGTTCATTAGCCGAGCAGAAAATGATAGGATTATTCCGCGGGGCAACATGAAAACTATTCACTCAAGTGTATTTGCCTTTACTGTTGCTCCACTCCACTTCACCAGAAAATGTTTATGGAGGTGATGAAGCCCTCCAACAATAAAAAAAATTTTCTGTGTTTTGTCATCCGGTACAATGGCAGAAAAATTAGATTGGATTGTTGGTTCATAGTTAATTTACCGCTCAGAGGAGAAAAATATGACAAGCTGAGCTCAGCTCACCCACTTTTTTTCTTCTTAACAATGAATACATTATTAGATACCACGAAGCATAATAATTAATTCGATTACTAGCCCAAGAGCAAGTGACTGAGTAGTGAGTACTGTGTAGCATAAAATGAAACCACTCTAGGACTCCAGACAGAGAGCTTACTTACTTTCATTAATTTTTTATTGGTGGCAAATGAGCTGACACAAGAGCACAAAAAAGTATAATTTTTTTGCCTATGATATGATATGGGCATAGAGGCAAAGAGGGTATCAATATCAATATCCTTTAAAAGAACTTATTTTGTTATATATTTACATGAATATAAAAACACAAGCGGTTCTTTCTCTCTGGATATGAGAAATTAAGCACGATTTTCAGCTAGACTTGATTGGTTCCCCTGTTCGGGCTCTCTGGTTGAACGGTAAACATCTGTGGGGAAACGTAACAGCAGAAGAAGAAAAAAAACCGGCATACGGAATACGGAAAAAAGGAGATGGAATATGGAATGGAATGAGAAAAAAAAAAGTTTTTATATTTTTGCAGAATGGAATATCGTTTCAATTCAAGCAACCACACATATTTTTTACTCGGATTCATGTGAAACGAAACGAGGCAGCTGATAAGCTCACGCATCCGTGAACACAAATACAATATTAAAAATTATTATGGATAATGGAACAACGCGCGTCGCGTGTGTGTGTGTATTGTGTATTACATGGTACATACTCCAATCCATTTCCATCGTGCGAGCAATGCGAGAGCAAGAGCAAATACAAATTTTTTTTGAAGAAAAAATATTAATGTTGTAATATCACAGAACAGAACAGAACATAACGTAGAGAAAAAAATCAATTTAGATGACTGCGTTAAGTGGATTTTCTCCACTTATCCTAGAAAATATTTTTTGGTAGTTGAACATGGCAAAAAATATAAATTTTTTTAGATAAATATAATAAATCTAGTATAGTTTCATTTCTTTAAAAAAATTATTTTTTACGGTCTGGTCTAGTCCTTCTTTCCGGGAGAGGGTGGGTATCCAATTAACATCATTCTCTATAAGCCTGCCTGCTACTGCTTCAGATTGAAATAGCTCCGGATGGATGATATTATGATGCAGCATTACATCGTTATCCTCATTATTAATGCGGCATAATATTCTGTAAAAAAAGTTCCAGTTAAAGTGGTGTGTGTGCGTATATTTTTCCCTTCTTTTTTTTACCCTACTCCTATTTATATTTTTTTCCTCCATGTTATTTCACATCTGAGTAAATCTGAATAGTGTTGGCACGCTGCATTTCACTCATTGAAAATTTATATAGGATGTGGAGGAGAACCATTGAGATCAGCATCAAACGGCGTGATGACGATTCCAATTTCACAATCTATTATATAATATTACGTACTTGGAACTCAAAAAAAACTTCAAAAAAATATATGTATGGATTTTTGAAACAAAGACAGTTCAGTTTATTTTGACCGTTACTGTACTTGTACTTGTACACTGTACTTACTCCCACGCTTTGTATGCATTTTTTTGACCATGAAAAATGAATTGAGATTGAGAGATGATGATATGATATTATCATGATGACATGAGCAAAAACATTAAATTACTGTTGTCGTTTTTTTTTGTTCGATGCCAATGCCAAGCCACCGGAGAGAAATGATTGGGGACGACCCGTTGAGTATTATTCATTGTTTGAGGAAATAAAGCGTTTTTTTTCTTCTCATGCTTTCATTTGACGACAATGAATTGGATGATAATGGGACAAAAGGAAATGACATGGAGGAGAGTGAAGAAGGCGTACATCTAACAATCGATGGGGAAGTATCACTGAACGAAAATGATCATCTCGATAGCCCCAATAATCTCTCTCCTGTATAGTCAATGAGATTAATATTATTTTTTTAACGCTTGAGCCTCTCCTTCCGGAATTAAAATATAATCATAGTAAAAAAAGAAGAATTGCGAGAGCCAGGAGCTAGGGTGATGATGAAGATGAAGGGAATCAAATGGTGACGATGTTGATGATGATGATATATGCGGTTGTTCCCTTCAATTGTTTTATTGTGGAAAAAGTGGGTGATGACTGGCGGTTAAATGCGTGAGGGATTTGAATCCAGGGCCCCTGCTTAAATTTTAAAGTCGGCTGTGATTTTGATTTACAATTTTACAAGAATTTCAAACGATATAAAAGGGGGAAGATATTTTAAACTACTGCTCTCTGTTCACAGCGTGAGTCTCGATCTCAATAAGTTTTGCGAGATGAGTGAGTGTATATGCTATGCATGGAGAAGAAAAAAAATATTGAAACTAGTCATGTGGAAGTCAACTTAATAAACCTGTCCGGATTTTATTTTTCTGATGGTTTTCCTCCCTCCTCTCCTCTGTCCGAAACATGAACATGGAAAAGCAAAGCCAAGCCATAGCATAAACGTCTGTCTGTCTCTTCTCTCCAATTCTGGATTGAATGAATGAGAATTGAGAATGAGTTAGAGTGTAGAGTGTACGCACTCAAGCAAAAACTTTAAATGCAGCGTGGTGGAGAAAATTTAATAAGGGCTTTTATTATGAACTCGGGTAAAAAAATTTTGGTTTCATCAGTTTGAATATATTTCTCCCTGGAGTCCTATCAGAGAATATATAAAATTTAGTGCAATAATATGAAAATCAAATTATGTTTTCATATATTCAATTTTAAAATGATGAACAGGGAAATTGATTTTACCCCTTTTATCTAATTCAAAAATGTGTTAATTTTTCCCTCTCTCCTTATTCCAGGTCTCGTCTATCAATCGCGTTCTCAGGAACTTGGCAGCACAAAAGGAGCAACAATCTGGAGGCGGTCCAACGCCCGACTCAGTCTACGACAAATTGCGAATGTTCAACGGCCAAGCGGCTGCAGTGTCCGCTGCAGGTTGGGCATGGTATCCAGGAACAACGCCAGGTCCACCTATTGGTCTTCCTGCACCTACAACGCCACTCTCCGCACCTCTACCACCATCTTCCAGAGACGATCCTCATAAACGAGGTAAGAGCAAATTTCATTACCTAAAGTTTAAATTAAATACTAAATTATTCTGTTCCTAAACAAGAGTTAGATTCTCAGGCTTAATCTCATATCATCACCATCACCATCAACACTTTTCCATGCATTAAAAAAATATTTCGGTTTTCGGTTCTTCACTTTCCTCATTCCATTTCCTGAAAAGGAGGCACTTGAGCTAAAGTAAGTACAATTGAGTAGGTGAGCTCAATGAGGAAACTAAATAAATCCCTGCTTGTTCAGTATTCACTGTTGTGTTGTATGTAGTGCTGCGCTATTATACTAGAGCATCAGCATCAAGTACATAGTATAAGCCCATTGTACAATTTTCAATGTTTTTGGTCCCACAGGTATTAAAATTTTCGATTTCATTCTTTTTCCAATGAATATTATATCTACCTACCTAAATAAAGTATATCGATTTAAATGTCATTGTTTGGTCTGGGCCTTGTTCCACCGCGTAAAATATGATCTCATCCCGAGCCAAAAACATGAATACTGAATACCTATTCATTTTTTTCCTTTTATTCCATAATATGTATTCCATAAAGAAGAGAAGAAGAAGGACTTGTTGAGATCTCTAAGTAGGTATAGTATGCATGTACAATATGTACGTACAAATTTTCAAGCATGTATATTTTTGTGTGTGAACGTGAAATAATACAATTTTGACAATAGAATTGTTCCACGCTTACAACTTACAAGCAAGCTCTCGAGAAGTAAAGTAAGCTACTTAGTTACACACACACAAAAACCTTTATGAAGACCAGAGAAGGTAACATATGTACTCACACGACCATCTTCATCATCATCATTGCATCGTTAGAAATATTATTCAAGTAAAATTCCTTTTCACTGGTCCTAGGCCCCATTGACTACGGTATCGGCATGAAATAGGTATTTTAGAGACGACATGGATAATAATGCGACACTCCAAACAAAAAATATATAAATGATATCGAGCCTACCTTCTACCTACAGCTTATTTATTTGATCTGAATCTGATCCCCTCTCCGTATGCTTGTGTGTGACAATGACATGACAATAGGAACGAAATAATAATAAGATACCCACTCGAGAAAATATTATGTAGGTATTATGCATTGCATTGTTTGCGCTCGCTTTTCTTGTAGCCAAAATAGAATTCGTGATTTTATTTTTTTTTGAGTAGACTTTAGATTTGATTTTGATTCAATTCAATTCAAATTGCGTCAAACTGTGCTGATGACAACATTCCTTATTTAGGTATTACCTAATTCCCTTGTGATAATGAACTAAAGGTATTCTGTATTCATGACGGAATGAATGAAATTCATTTCAGTGGCAGGGCAGGAATGACAGGAACAAATTGGAGGACTCTATTTTTATACGCCTATTTTGATTTATACCTGTACCTATGTATATTTATTGAAGGTGCAACTTTTCTTCTTTACTTAATTTAAAAGAATTGTATGAATTTTTTTTCTTAAGAGATGCAACAACTTCCAAACTTCACCTTACTCAAAGTTTTTTTTCCTCTCTCATATTATGTACCAAAGTCAAACTTGTATATATTTTTGTGTGACCTAGAAAACACTTTTTTCCCTCTCCTCAAAAACTTGGTCTCTGTTATGTCATCGGAGTGAAATAAAAAGTAATCTTATTCATTCATGGGTAAATAAAAAGTGCAGAGCAATCAGAAAGTGTGTGACTCTCGCACTTCTTCTTCTTCTTTTGAAGTAAATAAATGCACGGTCAATAATCCCATTACTTTAGGGATTCTCCAGTTTTTTCCACCACCACCACCAACATTTCATTTACGTTTCATAAAATTTGCCAAGTCAGACGAAGAATCTGTGAAACAAAAAAAGGAAAAGGAGAACTATACTTACATAGGCATGCCACTATATGTAAATCTAGCTCCTTTAAATAAATTTTTTTATGTGATTTCCCCCTTGCACGAGAGAGGAATCGACTCGACCAGAAAAAAAACTTGCATTTTCATCTGGAATCTGTAGAGATTCTAGAACCAGAACCAGAACCATATCCATGATGATGATGTGATGGCCATGCCATACCAGATTCCTCATTTTCCTTCCTTCCCCTTCTTCCTGCCTCCCATTCGCATAAGAAGATTGGAGGAGAAGAAGAAGAAAAAGATGGAGAAGTTTTCAACTTCCTTGTACGCAAAGTTATATCGACCGTCTCGAGCAATGGCTGCTGCTGCTCCCACCAAACCAAACCACTCACTCACCAGCCCCAGCTCAGCTCTCCTCTCTTCTTGGAAGAGTTTTTTTCAACCGTTCTGGCAGTTCAGTTCTCGTAGTCGTTTTTCATGATGATGATGATGATGTTGAGTTGATGTGGGAGAAAATGTGCAAGGATGTTATAAAAAAAGAAAACGCAACGAAAAGGACGAGAGAGTGCAGAAGAAGATGTGGGAAATGAATTTGTGCGTGCATGCGTAAATTGGGAGAGTCAGGATGAGGGAGGAAGGAATACATGGAGAAAATATATATAAAATAATGTGTGTGTAGTGAGTAAAAAGTGTGTGGAACTATGCAAGCTCTCCGGAGAAAGTATGGCGGGTGTAGTAGACCGAGGGAGAAAACTTTTTAAAAAGCAATATCCATCCTATAGCATACATAGCTGTGGAGCTATGTCATGCCATGCCATGTCATAGTCTTTATCGACTATAATCTTGAATCTTCAGTCAGAGACTCCAACTCAGCCAGCTCGCTTCCTTTATTCCTCAAAAAAAAGTCTCTGCAAAAGATTGAATTGAATGAAAACAGGGGAAGTGAGTGTAGCATGGATGGATGATCTTCATAGGGAAGGAAAGAATGTATATGGAGGAGGAAGAGAGATAGACATTAACCTTCTTTTTTATTGAAGGTGGATTCATTATTTTTTTTGCTCTGTAGACTCAATGCATTTCTTTCTTTCTTGGCTCAACAATTGATTTTCTGGCTGGGAGTTGTGAACTGAAACTCATTAAGGGGAAAATGGGAAACTGGCTCTGGAAATAGAGTTCTTGAATTCTTCATGAGAGGATATTTTATGCACTTTCTTTATTTTATGCCTTTAAAGCACATGCATTCTCATGAAATCTGGGAAGAATTCACTTTCAATGAATTTAATTGAACAAGTGTCCTTCTCTGAAACGATTTTTGAATTTATTGTTTTTATTTTATTTTAAATTGAAGTCTCTGAAGGATGGACACTGGACACAGTTTGTATTGTAATTTTGCATTCCATGATTTATTTATTTTTTCAATTAAATAATATGCATGTCAAATTTCAGCTCCAAAATTGACTTCTAAAAAAAGGATATAAATTTCAGGAAATTTATCGAAATGCAAAACTTTCTGACGTCTTGGAAACCTTCCAAAGAAAAACTAAAATGAATACGAAATAAGCCTGAATTAGAATTTCCATTTCGCCTTTTCCAAGTTCCAACCTGAGCTTCGCTGAGTTGCAAGAAGACAAGCACAAATTTTTATCTCCAAATCCATAAAACTACTTTAGGCAGTACACAAAAAAGTTTTAGCCCTTAATTTTACGATGCACAAAACTCTCTTGTATCTTCATGTGTCGGAATACCTACCTAATACATATATGTAAAAACGTCAATGCTGAGCTGAAAAGTACCGAAGACTAGAGGAAATAAAAAAGTGACATGCATTTCCACCTGACTTGTCTTGTAGACTTAGAGATCGTTATGATGACGATATGTGGTGCCCTAGATCTTCACCGGAGGAGAAAAATGACAACCATAAACTGTCGTGCATAAAAAGCAGCAAAACTATTTGAATTTTTTATCCGTAATGCTCCACCATCCAAAATCTTTTTTCTCCTGGACAATTTTTTATGCAATTGTTTGCATTCATTTTATGTGCATCGGTATCGTTTTTACGATGTTTGGCTTGGCCGAAATGCTTATACGCTCTTACTTATGTCTTGTGCAAATGTTTCCAAAAGATATTAGAACTGCCCCCTCCTCGACGTTGGGTTGGAATGGATCAACTCAAACTCGGAGATGAAATCATATTTTCAAAAAAAATTACATACATATATCTAAAATAATCACATTTGCGCTCTAATGTGATTAGTTTGTTTGGCCAAATATAGTTTTGTTCCTTTTGGGTCAAACAATCATCTTCAAAACGATAGAGTCATCATCATATTACCATCCCTCTCTCTCTTTCTCATTTTCCTCCCTTCATTTTTGTTTCGGAAAAGGCACACGACAAGTGCAACTGACTCTTCTAACTCCTCCGTAGCAAATCTCTAGACAACTTTATCCACGATGATGATATATATATTTCTACCCTCCCGGAGTGCAATGAAATTGTTGCGTTTTATTACAAGAAATTACATTAGGGCTGCTGCTGAACAATAACCTCGCCGAAAACAAAATATTTCAGGGGAGTATGTACATACATCCACAAGGAAACAAATTGATTGTGTGGAAATCAGTATGACGATGACGATGATGGGAGAGAATGCCTTGGTGGCCTCTTCTTCATCTGCTGCGAAACTTTATTTTTTTTCGTTATCCTTCATTTCTCATAATAAGATAACATTTCATGGGCCCAAGTTCATTAGAGCCCCCCTCGGGAATATTTTGTATCACCATCACCAACCAGACCAGCAAGAGAAGAGAAAAAAAATCTTACACCATCATCACCACACTGCAGCGGCCACCACCATCACCATCACCACCACCACCACCCATTTTATTTTTCTGAATAAAATGAAATGACATAACCTATAATGCTATCTATTTAGCTGAGTATTGAGAGCTCAAATTTTTTTATTGCCGTTGACTGAAGTAGCTGTAGAGGAGGAAATATTTTCCGACTGTGTCCACCACTTCAGAAAAAAATAAAGTTGAGATTTGAATTGTATTGTATGCTCCCCCTCTGCAAGTGAAATTGGAAGCTTGATCAAATTCCGACAATCAATCCCGCTCCAGTTTCTCCTCCGGATCATGATTTGTAACATTTACTCGGCTAATTTTGTTGATTACGTAAAAGCATAATAGCAAAGTCCATCTGAAAATCTTGCTGAAGGCTGCTGAGCTGAGAGGGGAAAATTGTGCTGTTATGTTATGCTGCTCCTGATAGTCCTGATGGCCAATAAAATCATGCATACATAGATAGATACATACATAAATACATACATGGCTTTTGTTTGCTCTCCAGTGAGAAAACTAAATAAGAGAAAGAGGACAACTGGATAACTGGATAGGAAAAAAATATTGTAGTTTTGTTGTAGCAGTAAATGTATTCTCTGGCAATCAGTAGTGAAATGATGATGATGCTGATCGCCAGGGAGAAGGTAAATAACATGTTGTGCAATCAGTCATGTTTTCGTTGCAAACGGCACAAATTTGTGGAGAAAACAATGTTGAGCAAACAAAAACAATGGATGAAATGTGATGATTGATGATGAAACGAGGGAAAGATTCCGAGAGAAAGTACTACCGACTGAATACTGTGTAGATGTAGATGCTCATGCTGAATAAAAGAATTTTTTTTACCCTCTCTCAATTATAATTGGCATCAATTAGATATGTTAGGAAATAATACTAATGATATGATGGTATGATGGAAAATCAAATAATTTTTATTTCAAATAAAATTCTTTTATATATTTTCTCTCTCTCTCTTTATTGCAGATGTTAACAGCGAAGGAACCTCCGATGGAAATTCGGATCATAATTCATCCGCTGACGAAGACTCCCAACTCCGGCTTAGACTGAAGCGAAAACTTCAGAGGAATCGGACTTCATTTACCAATGATCAGATAGAGGCTCTGGAGAAAGGTAAATAAATAGAGCGGAGGAAAGTATCATGATCATGATCATGTTCATGATGCATGCATTTCAAGCAAACATAAATATATATAAATGATATATTTTTTTAAACAAGTCATGCCTAAAAAATTGCGAATTAGGACTTGCTACACACACACGTTCTCATCCAACGTGAGAGAGCGCCTATGAAATGAATTGGATTGAAATATAGTGTCAATTTAAATTTTTTCGTGTGCTGTGAGCCATGTGTCTTCTGTAATTTAAAAAAATGGAATCAAGAGAGCGGAAAATATTTATATGGCATGATTAATTCCAATTAAAAAATACATATTATATTCTTCACCCTTCCAACAAGGTGATACTCTGAGTCTCAGGTCACGCTTGGAACACAGCAGCACAGCACTTAATCAATTACAATTGAGAGGAGAGGGATGTGTACTGTGTTGTGTTGTGTATGATTAGCTCTAAAAAAAAACATTTTTTTCTGTATGTATTGCAATTGCAGAATTTGAGAGAACTCACTACCCAGACGTGTTTGCCAGGGAAAGACTCGCAGAGAAAATTGGACTGCCGGAAGCCAGAATTCAGGTAAAAAAAAATTAAGCACGTTTTTTGGGAGAAAATTACTCAGTCAGTACGCTTGATGTAAAGTACATAAAGTAGCGTAGCGTGAAGCCTTTCACTGAGTAAGTACATGTGTACACATGCTCAAGTCTCAAGTCCCATTTTAATTAGGATTTTAGTAATGATGAATAAGTATGATCATGATATGATTCATGATGGGGTGAAAGAAAGTATGAAAATGTTGTTGGTTGTGGGATTTTGGAAGTTGAGTGGAGTGCTTTTTACACTGTTTATTGACTCAACATAAGAGAGGAAATAAACATTGCACAAAAGTGAAAGCAAAGGCAGCTTTTTCTCAGGGGAGCTTTGAGGATGACATGAGTGGAGTGAAAATAACTTACTCGACTACCTGCCTTCTATATTTCTGCTTTCAATGGGCTTAAAAAATATATCGAATGGTTCCATGATATCTTCTTGAGAAGTGTAAAGCATGTCCATTGGCACTCTTCAAATGGCACTTGAGTCGAGTCAGTGAGAGTCAGAAAGAAAATTTCATTTTCGTAATTTTGCCTTCCATGCCCCTTTCGTTATTATTATTTATTTATTTGTTTATTTGCCCAAGCTCGTTAAGTATTTACATGACATGACAGTCCTTTTTCTCAGATAATCATGTACAAAAAAATGAACTCACCTGGAAAGTGTATAATTTACTCATTAATTCAATTAACCAAGCTTATTATATTATGTATATATTTTTTTCTCTTCTTCCAGGTTTGGTTTTCCAACCGTCGTGCGAAATGGCGCCGCGAGGAGAAATTGCGAAACCAGAGGAGAGGCGGTGGAGGTAGTGGCGGCGGTGGTGGTAGTAGTGGAGGCTCTGGAGGAGGTGGTACTAACGATAACACTGTCTCCCCTCCACCTGCAACCGCCACATCGACGAGGCCGCTACTAAACACTGGTTTTAACTCGATGTACGCCTCCTTGCCACAACCAATCGCCTCCATGCCAGATTCCTACAGGTAAAAACTTGCTTAACCTGTTCTTCCTATTCTTCTTCTTTTCATCTTAAATCAAAATCAAAAACCACCGCAACCCAACTCAATCTATTTCTGTGCAGCTGCATTTGCTCATGATATTATGCATTGGCACGCACTCTCCAATCCATCTCTGGCTGATTCGATCGCCGCGAATGGCTATGAATGTAATTGCAATGGCTGCCGCCGCCACAAAAAAAAGCAACTCTTTTTTAGTTTCACCGCCATTCTACACTCTCAATAGCAACAATTCACAACAAACAAAAGGAGATGCGTTATTTTCAAAAAAATAAATAGAAAGGGTGTATCAGAATTCAGATTGGAAAAGCCCGACGAGTGCTAGTATTGCCGTTGCCTTTGCTACTAACGGAATACTTTTTAGCTTATGGATAATAGAATAGGTAGGTAAAAAGAAGTCACAAAATGTATTCACTTCCCTATTCATTCAATACATTAAATGCTTCTGTCGGGGATTTTGGCAAATAAAAACTTGTGTTCATATAGGTACCTAGTTCATAGGCATTTTAAAAGAAAGGATGATATGATGATGGAAAGGTGGTCATGGTGATCTCAACTCCAAAAAGAAGGCCGAAATGTATTGGGTATTATTTTGAGGATGATCACAAAATAAAATAATCCATGTTTCTCTATTGAATTCATTTACAAAAAACGTAACAACTTGGGCTTAGCTACATAGGTACGTACAAACTCTATTTGGCTTGCTTAGCTTGGCTGGAAACCAGAAAAGATGAACCAGAGGATTGTATGGATAATGGATACAGAAAGATGATTTGAATGAAAGGGTGAAAATAGAAAAATGGGTGCAGGCGAAAAGGAGATCTCTTTAAAAAGCCGTTTTATTTGTGTGTTTTCTCATTGTCTCCTTTTATTTTGTTACAAAGCGACAAAAAAAGGAAACATGAATAGATAGAATAGGCCTATGTATGTACGTAGACTGTAGAGTGTAGAGGGATGATGATGAATAGGGGAAAGATACTTTTGTTGAAAAGATGAAATTTGTACTTTATTTTTAAAATGCAATTGATTCACTACTACATAGGTACATACATAGCGCGCAAGCTATAAGTAAATAGGAATATGGGACTTTGAAAAGTAAAAATGATGACGATGAAAAGTTTCTAAAGCGCATAAAATATATAGATATAGATCATCCGGAATGATAATGAGTGTGTGCACACACACAAGCCACGTTTTTCTTTTTTTCCAAGAGGAAAAAAGGGTTAAGGGGAGTGATGATGATAATGATAATGCATCCATGTAAATTCATTAAACAAGATGGACCATCCTAAAAAAAGGGAGATCTTCATCGCATCATGATCATGATCATGATCATCGTTCGTTGAGCTTGGCTTGAGCTGTTTACCTATTTATAATAGAAGGGAATTCTCTGCCGCGTTTTGTCTTCTGTTCGAGGGTGTTGGTGGGCGTAATCCTGATTCCTTTTTCTCACATCGTATTATTATTAGATTGGGCCTAAATCGGTCTAAAGCAAGTGTAAGCCACTGCCTTCTTTGTTGCTCACATTTCCCCGTTGCTCGTTGCATCATCGTCATCATCATCATCATAATACGCGGTGGTGGTTGCGTTTGCGTTGTTATATAGCTTTGAAGGAAAACCGTTGTCCTTTTTTTCCGAATCATCAAAGGGAAAATAAAACGTGTCATGGCTATGGCTGCGGCAATGGCATTCTCGTAAAAAAAACATGCATGCGATGGTGATGGTTTTTTAATGAAAAATTTCAATTGCTAATGAGGCCGCTTCATTTGTGTAATAGTTCGATGACGGGAAGTTTAAGCAGCATGGGAAGCAGTTGTCTTCAGCAAAGGGAGGCAGCGCATCCAGCAGCCAGCTATTCTTACATGTTCGGAGCGGATCCCTTAACATCTCTTGGGTCGTACGGAAGTCGAGCTCCACACTGCGGCTCCGGCCAAGGCTCCGTGTCCAGTGGAGTCAACTCTCATGCTTCCTACGGAGCCAACACTCCATCTTCGCATGGTGGAGCTAGCCAGTACCATGGTAAGCTGAAATCCTCCTTTCTTTTCTCTTTTTGTAGGCGTATGAATGAGAAAATATTGCAAAAAATATTTATACTCATTTTTTTGCAATGTATTTTTTTTGCAGGAGTGATATCAGCCGGAGTCTCAGTTCCCGTTCAAATTCCTAGCCATGGTCCCGACCTAGCGTCCAACTACTGGCCTCATCGGCTCCAATGACAGGCGTACCACTAGAGGAAACTGATTGTATCTCTATAGCAAAAAATCATCTATCATCGACCGTGTAAGGATACAAAGTACTAAAAAAATTGCCAAGTTTTCCTCTAACTTTAAAAAAAATCATACTTCCATTCCATATTTTTAACAAGAAATTCTTTATGAGCAATCAAAGAAAAGAAAAAAAAGGGAAGTGAGAATTTTCAAAAAATAATGCTGTGTCGTCATCGTTCCTAAAGCTAAATGAAGAAATAGGGTTTTTTGTCCGGTTATACAATCTCATACTCGATATATACATATAAGTTAATATTCGTGTTTAAATATTTACACTTGATGTAATTATGTAGTTCTTCACTAACTAGTAAGCTGCATTAGTCTGCATTGTTTCATTTTAGGTGTGTAGTACAATAATATATTTATGTACCTTTTGAGATCTGATCTGTTGTTGCATAATAGTGCGTAATTTTGCAAAAGGGAAAAAACATCATCAAATTTAGGGGTCGCAATACGGTACGAGCCTCGTGACATGACACTACACGGGATACGGTTTAGCTTTCGAAGCTCACGGGAAGCTCACGAGTAGGTAACTCAATAACATTTGGCTGGATCGGGCATAGTGATTTGACTTTTCGTTGACGTTTGACGAGCATATGCGCGCGGGATTCAATTTTTGAATTGTGGAGTTCAATTACTCGCGGACGGCTCGAGCAAACTCGTTGAAATAAACTATACCCGCGAGACGTCATGAAGCTTCATTTTGCGACCTCTACATACATTCAATCCATTCCAGTATTACGAGCGATTTCTTTTCACAGAGGATTTATAATTTTTCCTTCATCAATTTGCACAATTTAAATGTGTGGCACGTTTTCAGTTTCCATTTTGTTTCCACATTTTGAATTGGAAATGTCCGCTCCCTCCGCGCTAGAACTAGAACCAAAGTTAGTATTTCCCGTACGAAATGAAACAAATACGAGCTGAAATACGTAGGTATGCAGCGATCAATGCAATGCAAGGGTTTAGATTGTTTCGATTTTACTAGGTATTTAGGCTAGCTTTACTTAAAAACATTGAAGTCAGATGGCAACAATCACTTTTTTAAAAACTGTTTCCGTTTCCAAGGCGTGAATGATCTTCAGTAAACAATATACCTACCTACATACTTCGTACCCTTGTTAACTAAATATTCAATTCAGTTCCGACAAAAAAAATGTACCAAGATTCCAGATCCAAGCTATAGGGTAGAGGGTGATGATGAAATAATGAGTGTGTGGAGTTACAGGGTCAAATCCAAAAAAATACTTATTAGAATTAAATTATTTTTTAGCCAAGTACATACAAGCTTCGCTATTTCTGTCTAGGTACATACATCACATTCATGAATAGAGATGCCGAATTTCTTTCACTCTTTTTGCTCCATGGAAAAAAAATTATTCACGCTTTTCCTCCTACATTTAAAAAGCTAAATACCTAATACAGATGCACAAAGATTTTTTTAAGGCATGTCGTCATGTCCATCATTCTTTATGCATCATTCGCATTCCTTATGCATCTCTTGAGTCTTAAGCGAAGAAAAAATATTTCCACGTGTAAATTTCCATATTTATCTATTCTATTGTCTATATTAAAGCAACGCTGTAATTTATTCCTCACAAAACTTACTTACCTACAATTACATATAAAGTATCTAAGCACTCTAATTAAGGTTATTAATGCTACTAAAAGGTTTCACTGTTTTCATTCCATTCACATTCCATACTTTACATTCCACCACATACATACATTGCATTAAGAATATAAAAAAATTTGCATTGCATTATGTATGGTACAGTATTATTATATTATATTATAATTTAATTTTCTCGGGAATTTTTTTTCGCATTTTCATACTTCATATTCCATTCCCTTTCTTCGTAGTCATTTCATATTTTTGATTGTGAGATTGCAAGAGAAAATACTAATAATTACTCATGTAAATTTAGGAATGAATGAATGGGTAAAATATTTTGAAGCATCAACTATTTTAAAGTCTCATAGGTTCACATTGCAAATTGTGTAATTTTTTGCATGAGAAAAAATTTGCTAGGGCGGCATGAAATGTGTAAAAATATAGATTAAACTAACAAGAAGTATTACACTACATTGAATGTATTTTTAGCTGTGCAAAATTTATTATGTATCATCCCCGTGTGTATTACTGTAAACTGTATGAATATTACGAATAGGTAGGTAGATCTCTTTAGGTCTACACGAGTTTTTTCCTCGTTTGTAATTAAATTATATATACATAGATATATTTAAGCTAGATACTAAAGGAAATTTTTTAGATCGAGAATTAAAAACAGAAGAATAATATATATTCTATGTACTTTACCATGAAATCATGTCAGTATCGGATAGTGGGGCATGTATCTAATTTAAGAATCATTATTATTATTACATAGGTACTACATACTGTCATGTCAAGCGAATACCAATTAGTTGTACTACTACTTTACCATTAGATAATTTTGTTCTTAGTATGTATTTAAGATATATAAATCTAGCACATGTACACACAGAACATATTATGTATCATGATAGGTATATGCATAGGTATATTATATATATTAATGTTAATTTGGATAAAGAAATTAATTTTAATTGATAAATAAAGAATCAATGTAGTGACTTGACTTTCAATCCGTAAAAAAAGTACCTAGATACCTAGGTATATTTCTACTAATTTGAACTCATTTAATTTTTTTCATCATACAGAGCAGAGTGAAAGGACTTTACAAGTTCAACCTGGGGCTATTTGAAAAAAAACACATGCACACACGAAATTTTTTTTATTTGTCATTTGGAAAGCCATTTCATGTCTCTGTATACTTATTTGTTGTTGTTGATGATGATGATGATGAGTGTTGCGTTTTGCG
Source organism: Seira ritae (assembly GCA_027744415.1). Classification (NCBI taxonomy): domain Eukaryota; kingdom Metazoa; phylum Arthropoda; class Collembola; order Entomobryomorpha; family Entomobryidae; genus Seira; species Seira ritae. Next base: position 11,062 of record JAHZNI010003715.1, on the reverse strand, counting down.
GCTCGTACTCGTAGTGGATTAAGAAGAAGAGGAGTTCATAAGATTTGAAGAAAAGATTCCTCGAAGGCGTAGAAATATATATATATATTTTTTATTTCTATGTTGTTCCCTGATCATGATCATCATCATCAACATCATCGTCGTCGTCATCTTCTTCTTCATCATCGTCAAGTTTTTTATGGGATGATGCATTCATTCCATTTCCCTCTTCTTCACCGCACACCGTTATCCATCCACAAAACATAATGATTATCATCATCATCATGATCATCATCAAGCCTTTGCCTTTGCTTTGCTATCCTCCTCACTCAATTGACCAAATTTCAATCATGTTCCCCATTCCATTTCACTGCTCTTCACTTTGATCTTCTTCTCAACCAGAAATAGTTTCCTTTTTTCCCTTTGGCTCACTCAATCACTCCCGAAAAAACATAAACGAAAAAAAAATATATAGGAGAGAGTTTTCTTCATCTCTTCAGAAGAGAGGCCATCAGTACGTACAGTTCTTAGTACGTACGACGTACAGTTCTTCTGTGGTAAACACGCCAGCACAATCATCATCATCAGCAGCAGCAGCCGCATCTCTACAATCTACAATCTACATCAACTTTCCACTAATTTTCTTTCTCATATATAATGCCTTGGCTCTGGCCTGGCTGTTGGCTAACGTGACATTCACCCATCAACCGATCAATCCAAGCGTGAGGCTTCAAAACTCAACTTCACTCTTCAAAATATAACGTCAATATTTGGGCTGTTGCTACTACTGCTGCTGCGACAGAAAAGAAGAGGCTGAGGCTGACTGATTAGGATGAGGAAAGACATAAGAGCAGTCACTAGTCACTTTCAGATTAATAATGATGCGCCCTGTTCTGTTCACGGCAAAAAAGAAACATAATTTCCTCCTTCTCGTGTGCCGACGACATATTGCAGCTCTTGTCTAGCCAACAACTTAGCTAAAGCTTTGATGAAAAAAAAATCATTAAAAGAGCAAAGCCAACAAGGTAGATATTCTTTAGGGGTTGTTCATAAAATACGTAACGCGTTACAGAGCCTTTTTGCGACCCCCACCCTCCCCCTGTAACTGTAACAGGATAGGGTCGTTTAACATGGTGAAGATAGGGAGGTCCAAGACCCCCACGCTCCCCCAAAAGCGTTACTTATTTTATGAACAGCCCCTTATGGCTTAAACTTAATCAAATCTTCAATATTTTCTATATAAATGCATGCATAAAGTGTGAATTGGTTGGGATTGCGACTTTATTGAGCGGAGAAGGAATAATCTCAGAAATGAAATGAAACAACCGAAATGTATTTTTATTAATCTGCATCATCTCATCTCATCTCATAAGCAATTTAATCAAATCAGACGGAAATAAAAAAAAAGTGTATTTGTGTGCCAATGGGTTGGCTAACTGAGTCAGAGAACCAAATTATATATTGACAATTGACACCCACCACCATACCACCGTCGTCTGGTGTAGTCCTAGTCTAGGCCACGTCTATCGTGATCGTGAAGCAATCATTCCTAAAAAAATTATGCAGACGAGGAGAAAAAATTTGAGGAAAAAATTTTTCCTGTCTGAGAAACTCGTTAAAGCTATTTTTTCTTTCTCTGAATCTTGTAGAGAAACTTTTGGCGACAATATGCAAATTTCAAGGAATGATGAACAAAAAGTTATTATATTATATTATGCAAATTAATGGAGAAGCCTCTTGGTAAATACAAGCTATGTTACTTCTGCTTTTATTGCAATTGTCTCAAGTTTGCTTTCTCAAGAAAAAAAACTTTCTCCGGATTAATTGCCCATACATACCTACATACTTACATGCATTTTTTTACAAGTGAGTACCTACTTAACATTGACAAAAAGATAGGTAAATAACAAAAAAAAATCTCGTACTTTTTTCTCTAAATAGCTAAATTCAAATCTAAACGAGTTATTAAAATTACTCAACAATTAAACAAAATTCAGTTCCACCCACCACACTCAGCTCAGCTTAGGAGAGGACTTGCTTCAGTCGCTTCCTGTGGTGCCATAGTCCTCCTTTCGGCGTACTCCTGCTGCTGATAACCGTAGTAAGGCATTGTTGGTGCTGGTACTGCTGCTGATGAGGATGATGATGCGACTATACCCATTGTTGAGCTTTGTCTTGAAGAGGCCGCCGGCATGCTCTCATAATAAGAAGATGATGAAGGCGGAGGTGGTGGAAAAGGGGCCCTACCCCTTTCCCGCCACACTTGAAAGGCCACGCCGCAAATTGACAGGAGGGCCCAGACAATGACCAGCAGTAAATCTTCAAGAGAGAGAGAAAATAAAGACAAGTTGATAATCTTTCAAGGAAATATATATACTACCTATTTATCCATATCCATTGTCATCAAGATATCAAATACGACCTTTTTTCCTATTAATTCCACTGAAGACAATAGATAATACAGTTATATAGTTTGGTCATGCCTCGGTAAGGAAAAAAGGACTATCGATAGTGATGATAGTATGATATCACCTCACCTCATTATCCCTCACGGGGGCTTACCATATCCTTATCCTCATTATTGCTCGCTCGCTAATTTGGGAAGGTGGTACTAGCACTAGCACCAGCACCAGCACTCCCAAAAACTTTATTACTTTACCTACCTTACCCTTTTCTTTGACAAAGGGAAAATATACATGCTCACCGCGAGTATGCATTCCTTTTCAGAAAGAAGGAACAACAAACAGCAAATCATGCACCATAAAACCATTGGTAATGATACGGATAATGAGAGGAACAATAAATCAACTCCTTGTTGAGCTATGTACTTGACTACTACATGGGATGATGGGATACCTGTTGACGACTTCACGCTCCTATTTTTCCTCCAGAGGACAAAAAATGAACTACATACATAACTAGATAGAAGCGATGGGCCAGCCCCAATTCTGATAGGATAGGGGAATAGCTATTCTAAAAATTAGAATATTCTAGAAATTAGAATTAGAATATTATTGCTATTAGAATAGCTATTCTAAAAAACCAGGGGGAATAGCTAAAAAGCTTTAACAGAATTTGATTTTTATGTTCAATTTTTTTTGGACAAAAACTAATAAAATGCTTTCACTTTACGTTTGCTGAGCCCCTACTTACACTGCACCTAGATGGGAATGCTATTGTTCCAAATCATAATCATACATCGAATCCAAATCCAAACAGCACTTCATTTCATTTCATTGTTGATTTGCATTTCTAATGTAAATTACTTACCTACATGCCGAGGTGGCAAACTTAACATGAAAAAAGGGCATATTACATTTACACTTTACCTACCTGCTTTTATTTTTCATCATCAGAAATCTAAACGCATCCATTCTCACCCTCACCACTGAGTACTGAGTGAGCATTATGGCAAACAATGCGAGTTCTAAACAAGAAAACGATACTGAACATGACCCAAAGTCAACGAAGCGTTGAATGAAAATGAAGAGCCCATCTCATTATCATTTGACACAAAAAAATATCGGAAAGAGGGCTATAAGAAATTCTTATTGAGAATCTAGTGGAAAATTGTTAGGAGCGCACGATTCTGATTATTAATATGTAATGCATATAGGTAATTTACTGTTTGAGGAGGCACACAAGAGACGATATGTTAAAATCATTTTAATATTGCATTCTATTGTATTCTGTTCAGCTCCCTGACTGACTGGACCGAAACTGAAGAAAAAAAAGAATGCTACCGACTACCGGCTAAAACACCTATTGTTGAACTGCATTTTCAACATGCCTTTTTTTCATATCAATAACACTATCAATATTCAGAATCTTGATTTTTGAGGACTTTTTTTGGTTAATCTGGAAGCCGACTATGAACTAGGTATATGAACCGAGATTTCAGTAAACGGGCCGACCGATGGGATAGAGATGCGCAGAGAGTGATATTATTTTGGGGTTTAGTTTAGGTTGGACCTACCTGGAAGTCATAGAAACATTCCTAGCCTTTCTATGCACTCTACATAATACTCTATTTTCTGGAGAAGAAGAATTGAAAGGGAAAAATGTCGGCATTTTCAATTAGGATTATACCTACGTAGACAAAAAGTATCTTTGGTGTCTTGTTATCAGTGTTTGGAAATCAGCATGGCTAAAAGTAAACAATTTTTTTCTGCTCAGAGCTCAAGGCTTAAAATGATTTAGAAGAAATAAATATGTACATACATGTAGACGCCAGAAGCATTTTATTTTCGGAGTATAAGGCGGTTTCCATTTTTCCAAGGATGATTATTGATATTGATCTATAATCAAATTTTTTTCTTACCTTTGGTTTGAAAAGTGGGACTGATAATAGCCGTGCGGAAGTCAGGTGCAGTCGCCCGCCTCAAAATGTTGAGCGCAACGTATTTCAAATTAGAGCCGATATAATGGTCAATAGGGAGAATCACCAGGTATGAGCCGAGAACTGATGTGACAAGAATACTCGTCTGAAAAAAAAATAAATACAGAGAATATAATTTTTTTCTGTTTGCCGAATTTTCTGTTTCTTCTCTCCCTCTTTTGACTTTTTGTTGTTTGCTTGTATTTGTATTTCCAGAAAAAATAAAATACATCTATGTATCTAATGATATGATTGTGATTTGTGATGATGATTAATTTGTTCAATCAAAAGAGAAAAAAAATAAATGCTACAGAGAGCTACAGGCTACAGCTATGGGAATCATTTTTTCTCTCTTCTTCCGCTTCCACAAATCATTTAATGATCCATCATTAAGAATTTACATGGAATTTTCTTAGCCATCGCTCTCCTCCAAAATATGTACTGACTGATCGAAGGACATCATCATCAACGGGGGAGAAGAAAAAAAATCTTTTTAGATTTTTTTTCTTGAAATACCAATACATACTTAGGCAAGCATATTGCTTTGGCTTCTCCGTTTTCCTTGCCATTTTTTTTGATCCGCATCAATGGCTTATTTTAATGGTTTATTTACAAAAGAGAAGAAGGAAAAAATATCTAAATCAGAGTAAAGTAATTGAGATTGAGAAGCAGGCAGGGTATAATGTAGAGAAGAAAAAAAAACAGCATTATATATTTTTTTCCTACCATTTAAGCTCAATCGTTCAGTTCACTGGAGATTGATTATGATGATGATTATGACGTTGATTCAGGTGAAAAGATAAATAAAAGAAGAAGGGAGAATTCTTACCAGCTTGGCAAACGATATGAGGGAAAGTGGGACAGCGAGAGTGACGCAAGCATAAGTGAGCCAAAAAGTTAAGTCATCCTTGAGAAGTGAGATATCACCTGAAAATAAAAATATATGAAATATATCATTCAATGATTATGATTGGACAAAACAAATAATAATAAAAGCTATAATTCCTTTTTTTTCTTCCAATTTTTCCCCTTAAAAAAAGTTCGAAGCTTCAAAATGGTCAGCGAGAAAAAGTAAACCGTGAAATGGCCACTCCTTCCTCCCATGAAATATTCAGAGGAAAGAGAGATGGTGGGAGAGAGATAACAAGAAGGGAAGAGGAAAAATTGTTTGCTCTCCTGTGGCAAAAAAAAGGAGGACGTTTGAGTAATCCACTGAAGCAAAATGAACAATATTGATCATAACATGTTTTGAAGATGTCATTTTTTATTTCTCAGAGTTAGTTTTTTTTTCTTCTGCTCCTCTGCTCCGGAAAAAAATAAGATAATGTTTAAAGGACGGAACGGGATAATGACTTTTGCAAAAAGGAGGGGCGGTCGGTCGGCCGGTCGGTCATCATATCATCAAAAGCAAATGACAAAATTCAAAGAGGCATAAGACCAACATTATAGCAAATAAAAAGTTTCTTCTTCTCTATCATTGGATAAAAGTAAACAAGATGATGGGATGTGAGGGAAAAAAATAGTGAAGGACATCAACATCATCATCATCGTTTCGTTGTCGGCTTTCTCTCTGTTGGCTTTAGCTTTCTTCTTTCTTGTGAAAGCGGATGTGTAGATGTAACTCAATTATGAGGAGAAAAAGGGAAAAAAGGATGGAGAAAAATTTTTGAAAAACAACTTTATGAAATGAAAAGATGGCCAGGCCAGGCCAAGTCAGGCCAGAGGAGGAAAGCAGAGCACAATTACAATTCCGCCTTTATATGTATTTTTTTCCCTACACTTCTTTTTACTTTCCCTTTTTTTGACTTGAACAAACAGTGAAAAGAAAACAAACAGAAGGAGAAGCGGAAAAATATATATGTCCGCTCTTTTTCTACCACTGCTGCTGCTGCAGTAGGTAGTTTGGGATTGTGGAGCAGGAAAAAAAAAAGATGATCATGGACAAAAAAAATTTTCTCCTCGTGAACATTTTTATGGCCCTCTCATAAAAAAAGAAAACTTCCCTTTTTATACTTCTCTCTCTCTCCCTCTCTCTTCTTCTTTTCTTGTTTACTGTTGTTCTATGTTGACGTGAAGGATGTTATGAGAGAGTTGAAAAGAGTAATCACGTCAAATGTTTACAGCCATTTTCAACAAAAAAAAAGAAAGACTCTTGACAAAAAGGGACAAATGAATGGGCGAAGGTTATCATGTCACAAGCACACACACACATACACACAAACAGACAGACGACAGGCGGAAAAGGAGAAACAAAAAGAGAGGAGAAAGACTGACTCTTTAAATGTTAGATAAAAACGTTCATGTTCATCGTCCCACAATTTCTCTCTCTCTCTGAAAGTGTTCCTTTTCCCCCTCTAACATTCAAGATCCAAGTACTTATACTTCGCCAATAGAACAAAGTTCACGTCAAACCATCACAACATAACAAACTTAACTTGTCTCAAAAAATATATAAGCTATCTGGCTAATAGCTTCTGCTTCACAAATATAAATCTACTTTTTTTACAACAACTTTCCTCATCTTCCTCATCTTCGTCCCCTTCTTTCCAGCAGTCAGGTCAATGCTTTTAAGCTGCCGCTCTTCATCATCTCCCACAAAAAGAGAAAAAAGTGAGCAGCAGCAATAGCAATAGCCATGGCATAGCAATGCCCTTTCTTCGCCTGAAAATTACCAGAGAAATCATCTTCTCGAGCTTTGCCAGTGAAAATCATAGAAAACAGAGAGCAGTTCATTTATATAAGTACATATGCATTACAGGAAAGGAAAAGAGCAGACAGCAGGCCGAATTTATAGAAAAGGTAAAAAATGCCATCAATGTTTGTTTTGGCCCGTGGCAGTAGTGGTGTGGTGTGAGCGTGATGGTTGGTGAGGAAACATGATGTTCATTTTAAACTCCTCTCATAAAAAAGGATAGAATTATCCAGAAGGATATCGACTAGACTTTGAAGAAAGTTTTGGCAAAGAAGAAAAAACTTTTGAGGTTGATTTTGATTTACATACATACGTAGGTAGTTGTAAGCAGAGAAATACTCAGTAAGGTGGCATAATTTAACCTTTGGAAAAACAAATTACCAACTTAATTTTGCTTTCATAGAAATAGATTTTCAATTTTAGCAAGAATCCTCCAGCGAAATAAAATAAGTAAAACTTTTTAACAAGACAATTCAATAACCTCATTATTATGAATGTACATAGTTCGAAATGATAAATATATTTCTTGTTTCACAATATTCAGACGTTCCCAATGATCTTTTTTTCCTTGAATTACTTATCAAACCTTTTCGTTAAGTCCTAACTAATGTACATTGTGCTTTCCTCGTAATTTCATAGTATGTATAATTATGTAGAAGTGGGTGAAATGTAAAATAAAAAATACAAACAAAAATTTTAAGTACCTACGTACGTTACGTACCTTTGTCACTCTCAGTTTCGGATTCAAAAAGTCGGATACAAAATAAATTTCTCCGTTTGATGATGCCGGCAACGTAGACGTAATGTATTATCTCAAAATCAGTCAAAAGTACATGCATACGCACAAGTTGAACTCTATTTTATTTTTTATTTTAAAAAAGAGCTTTGCTCTTTTCATACTTTGTTCCCCTTTGAGGAGACAGCTACAGCTCATTTGCATTAAAAGTGAAAGGCATGATTTACACTTTTCAATTTCCAAAGAGTGAGCTCAGCTTCAGCTCCAACTCTACGACAATTTTCTCAAACAAGATAAACTGAAACTACCCGAGCTGAGCTGAGTCCACTTCAAATCTCCTCTAAATACATACATATTCCTCTAATTATTGCAATTCATGTTTACTTGCAAAATGCAAATTGACTCTTGCTCCTCGTTAGGAATCCTCTTTCAAAAAAATATTTCCATGTCTTTAAATTTATTTATGTCGGGGCTTCCTCCTTTCCATTCAGTCGGACATCATCATCTCCTCGTTGTCGTCATCATCATCATGTCATGCCACTTAACTTTGGCATGTTACCTCTTCGGATCAACAGCCACTTCCACGACTAGATACTTCCCCCCTCTGTTTCCTCTGCCACGTTTTTCAAACTTTTTTTCCATTCCATTCATCGGATGGATCGGGATCGGGGAATGGAAAGGAAAAAAAAGAGAAGCAAAGCAAGAAGCAAGCTCTATCTATCTATTTCTCTCTCTCCTTTTCCTCTTCCCGTTTTCTATTTTTTTCCCCAAGTGACTGACTGACAAGTAATAATTACATGTTTCATGTTGCGCATAAAGTGCAACCTTTCCACCCCTTAAACCATAACAACCAATAAATCATCCCTTAATAACGCATAAACTACGACACAAACACAACACGACATGACTGACTACCACTACCACCACCGCTACCGCTGCTGCTACCGTGCTACTTCGAAAGTAAAAGTAATACAAACTCGTTACTCGTCCCACGTATGTACATACCTTATAAATGGTAAAGTGAAAAGAAAAAAAAACCTACTTTATTTAGGAGGATAGCACACGCAAAAGAATAGAATAGATCAGTGAGTCGGCGAGCCTTTATATTTTCCCTTTCCGAAGCTATAATTATTTTCACCATTTTGCATGTTTGATCATCATCACAAGATAATCATGATCATGATTATGATTATGATTACCACTGCACTTCTCTACTAGGCCAACAAAAAAAATTTACATGATCATGATCACTGTGATCATCATCATATAATGATCAATGCGAGTGAAAGAGAAGTCGTCATCATCATCATCATCATTATCATTATGCAATAATGACCATAATAATCGTTAGCATTATTATCAACGTGACAGTTTGTTTCCTCCAGAGTGAGAGAGAGAGGGAAGAGCAAAATAGATAAATAAATGCATTAAATTAAAGCACTAAAGATTCCATCAATTCTCATGAAATAATTTTTGTTTTGAGAAAACACAAGTGGATCTCTAATGAGATATTCATAATTCAAAGAGAGAGAAAGAGAGAGGCCTTTACACTTTCCAGTACTAGTACTTGGAAAAGGAATATATCAAAGTCAAGAGTCGCTTCTCTGGAAAAAGAAGGAAAAAAATTGGAACTGGGAGGAGGAGGAGAAAACTGATTGTGATTATGATTGGTATGCATAAGTATGTATGCATTATCGACATCAAAATGGTTTTCCTTGTTTGGAATTAGAATATGCAAAGGAAAATAAAAAAAGGGGTTGCACAAGAACTAAGAACATGCAACATTTATATTTTTTTATTCCTGATTGTCAGTGGAGTGAAGTGGTCGGTAAATGAAAAAGCAAGTGGTGGCGTGGCGTGGTATGGCATGTCGTAGTTGTAAAGTATGTAGAAGTACTCGGGTTGTCGTCCTTTTCTCCCTCTCTATTTGTTTTTCATGATGGGTAGGTAAGTAAGTAAAGTAGGAGTAATGAATGATACATTAAAGGGCGTTTTGCCATCGCCATCACCATCATAGCGTGTCGTGTCGTGTCATTCATCGTAAACGCGTTCCACTATACTCACTTAAGTGTCCATTAATACAACAACAATTTTCGGTTTGTATTATTTGTATTTGTTTGGATCCAAAAATGGAAGGAAGGATGATATAATGATGGCATAAGTAGCTCCCACCCCGAACATTGAAATGACAGTGCAAAGTCCAAGTCGTAATGCATTTCCGGTGGCGAGGATGACTATGATTATGATTGTGATTAACCTTATTCCGAGAGTGGATATTGCATTTGCATGGTCAATTTAAATTTGGAAGAGAAAATTTGCAAGGAAGAAGAGCATATATTTCTTTGAAGAGCAATTTGAAAAAAATATTCAGGAGGCCAGGCATTTAAGTATGTAACTGTTTGAAGCATTATATTATAATCATCATGATAACATGAGTAAACTTCACTTACCAAGTGGCGTGTAAGCCACAACAGCAGCAGCAAGAGATCCTAGGAGCACAGCAGCAAGAAGTACTGGTGCCATTGGGGAGCCGAATTTTGACCAAAGAGCTAACCACAATGCACCTCCCAGGGCACCGACCGTTGTTGAGCTAGTCCCGGCCACTGTGCATGATGTAGTAGTAGTAGTAGTTCATCCCATACAGAAAAAAATATATAAAACCACAAAAGTCCCTAATGAGATCTGACAGACCCTTCCAATGTTCATCAAGCATGACTAAATTTTCTCTCATCCTTCCTCCTCTTATTCCTCCGAAATACATAAAAAATATATATATCCGACCGAGGAAAAGCTAGCAAGTATGTATGTACATACCTAAGTACAATTTCTTTTCTCTCAAAAATACATATGAAACGAAGGAACAGGAACGCATTTCGAAACCCAAAATAAAAAAAAGTGGTCTGGTCTGGCTCTATGGCTTGGCCTTTTCATCCTTTTTACATCTCCACTTTAATATTTAATACTATATTATTTTACCTCTTTCTCTCTCAGATTTTTTTCACAAGACTTATTTAAAAAGGAGAAGAGATTTTCTAGTGACTTGCTCATCCTGTGTTGTGAGTGAGCAAGTGACAAGCCAGAAAATTTTCATGTGGTCTGGTCTCCTCCGTCTGAAGAGTTCAACTCTGCTCGAGTATGAAAATTAACATGGCTTGTAGTACAAGAAGGATGGCACATTGTTTCTTGCGGCAGAAGAAGAAAAACCGAGCATTGAGTGAAAAGCTAAAAAAATACGGAGATGTGACCAGGACCAAGACCAAGACTTTGGACCAGGCCA
>JAHZNI010003714.1:0-39100 GCA_027744415.1 Seira ritae | reverse complement strand
GAACCTGCATTGAATTGCAACCTTATTCAAGTTGCTCCCTGAATAAGAGTGCTAATATGCTCTGAATGCCGAAACAGGAAGAAACATAAAAGGGACTAACTCAAATCCTGCCAGTCTACCGAATCATTGCTGAAATGCCTGCCTATCTGTAGTAATGTCATTTAGAATGTAAATAACACGACGAAAGGATGAAACTCGTGTAGAAATGGAATTCAATATTCACTCATTTCTCCTAAACTCCTCCAACCATTTCAATTCAGTGAGGCCAACAAAACATTTTCCCAAGCGCAACAATACAATACAATACAATATTCAATTCAAATGGCTTCCTAATTCCACGGAAGCGATGCCATTGTCTCGTGCAGTGATGTGATGTGAATGGAGAGGGAACTGCGGCTATAGTGCCTTCATCATGCAGTGCTTCATTTTCCGCGCTCCATTTGCAATAATCACATGTAATAATTTGTAATTGTGCTTTTTGCCTGCAGAGCCAAACAAGCTATTTTTCCTATTGTTTTCACCGGAAGCCCTTTGCTGTGTTTTTATTTGCTGGGTAGTTACGAGTTCTGGTGGTGGAGCAGAGAGAGCTCCTATAGCTTTGCAGAGATACAGTTTTGAACTTGTTTTTTTTCTATGCTAGTAGGTATGTAGTAGTCACGTTACACACTTCCCTGGATGGTCGCACCAGCACCAGCAGGAGGAACATTAAAAACGAGAATTAGAGTCTGAGAGAAGAACAAAGCAAATAATAGAATTTCATTGACAAAAGATCATATAAATGTATGCAAACACTTGCCTGTGAAAAGCAATCTGGTTAAAAGCCTGTAGTACTTAGGACCACCTCCTACTCGTTCCCATTGCCGCGGAAAATAAAATCTTTTGTAAGGAGGACGTGTACCGTCATCTCAACAAGGATTATTTCTGGAAGGAACTGAGGGAGGAAGAGGAAAAAAGAAAGCTAATCTCTTTCCTTTGAAAAAAAATTCCTCCATTGCTTCCTCATGCCACTTCGATTCCGTGATGCTCTTCAATTTCTCAAGAGGCCAACAATAACAAATTATATAAAACACTTTCACTTACACCTCCCATGGACGTGACCCAAACCGAAGAAGGTAGGAGGAAAGTAAAACAATCCTTCTTCTTCGTTTCTTCCTTTCCATATGCTCACTGGAAGTGTAAACACAAGGAGAGTTTCTGTCTACACAAACAAAGTCCTCCTTTTTTATTCTCCATTTGGAAGCAGCATCATAGTCCTCCTCATCAAAGTGAGAAAAGTACTCAAGACTTCTTCCTCTCGAAAAAGTAATATTGATGTTCGAGTGTTTGCTTCATCTCTCGTGAACAACAAACTTCATTGATAATCTCATCATCGCACGCTTTCCCTCGCCAAATTTCCATTTAATCCTGGAGCAACCCGCAGAAAACGGACCATATCAGAATGTTTCAGATCGCCCCGAAGCGAGCATCTCTTTGCAACGGGGAAATCGAAGCTGCCATGATCCTTTCATTTGCCAATTTTTTTTCTAAATAAGTAATGGAATGCAGTAAAAAGGCAGGATTACATTGCGATGGGCATCATGCTTGGCTTAATGTAATTATCCTCACAGTCGGAAAGCGCTCTCCTCTCCCTCGTCTTCTCCGTTTCAACAAATTTCACCTTCAAGCGAATTTAATAATTTTGAGTGAGTCCTCTTCTCCTTCCTCCCATCCCCACTACTTATATGACCATGTTTTATGATGAGATAAGACAGATAAATCCCCACTGCAGTGCAAACTAATTTTAAAAAGTAAACTTTATGCAAATGTAACAAGGTAAAGCCTCCACTATCTCGCAATCAACCTCCTCCTCGGAGATTTTCATCTGCTTTAGCTCAGGTACAATATGGACTAGGCCGAGCTGAGCCAAGCCACATTCCATCTCTGATGATTGCAATTGCTTTTCTCCACTTTCTCACTCACTCGCATAAGAACAAACACAAAGCACTTACATAATACTCTCTTTCGTGGATTTCTGGGGCAGTGGAGAGGTAAATGTGAATTTGTGAAAGCTTCACAACTTCCTTTCACACTTCTCCCTTTTGGAAAAATGCATAGGTTTTTTGTGAAGGTGCCAGGCCAAAAGCTCGGCTATCGGCTTTTTTTTACTACGGCAGCTCGTAAAATAACAGGAATTTGGAATCGTAACGTAACAGTTATTACTACACAGTACCTTTCTTTGGGGGAAGCCGAGAGTATTAAAGCTCCTCTATACCAGCTTACGGCTTCGTGCAGTACCAATAAAGTACAGCAGGGAACATCCTCTGACCTACTTACTTGTCTAATGCGGAAAAACGTCATTTACATTAGCTTTATTTATTTTTCTTCATTTATTCCCATAATAAGTCTACTTCTCCACAGTGTACTCGCTCCATGTCTCAATATAATTTCTCCATCTCTGTGTCGTTCGTGTGATCACGACTCACGAAGGAGGGAAGGAGACGGAGAGTGAGAGGAGGATTGTCATTGTGAGAGACTTTCATCTTGCTGAAATTTCTTTGTCAACTTTGATCCGGAAAAGATAGCGTTTTAGTCCTGCCTCATGGAAGACGTGGAATTTCTCCTCTCCACGTCAATGTTCTTCTACAACGTCCTTTAATTATCTTCTCGCACACCACCTATTTCTTTCCTTCCGCAGGAAATGGGGGGCTGTGAAACTTAGATAAAAAAAAAACAGGCGGAGGATTTTGGATTTGGTCTTACCTACTACAGTCAGGTCTTCTAGAGAAATTCCTGCATCGTCTTAACTTTGCACACGGACCACACTTTCCGTTTATTTCCGCCTCCACATGCAGATGGGATCTCGTGTAAATTATTCTGTGAATTATCAGATTTCTCGGAAGACTTGGAGGAATGTGAGAGAAATTAGATGTGTGTGCGCACAGACTAGCTAATTCACTGGAATAATTAGCAGAAAAAGCCGGCCTGGCAAAACATCACGCAAATTAGTTTATAAGCACTGCGCTCCTGCACTGCACATCTCTCCACTTTCCATCATTCCTGATTGACGTCTGCCTACTATGCTAAATTTAACCAATCCGGATTTGCTTAAACTTAGCTGACATTTGCTTTTAATCTCAACAACGATCGTAATCCGAAGAATTAAATTGCATTAAAAGGAAGTTCTCGTCTATGTATTCTAAAATAAGAGCTACTACGCAAAAAAACTGTAATGTATTTTTACGCGAAAGCTTGCTGACATATTATTGACACTGGTACCTAATTAACTAACTTCCACCTCATTTCTCTCTTTTTTCCCCGAATTTATCGGTTGAAGATCAAGGTTTTTGTACCGGTCGGTAGACTCAAAACCATACAGAAAACTAGTTTGATTCCAGATGCTTAAACTACTCTGTTTCCCACCGAAAAACCTTTTGCTCTCGGATTCTTTTTTTGTTCCCGTTGACAAATAAGGATGAAAAAGAAGTGACGCCCTAACAAACTTTTTCCTTTCACTGGAAAAACTTGTTAATCCGACACAAGAGGAAAGGATGCCTTTGTTTCGGGAGTTTTCTCTTTCATATCCTTACTTAATCCTGGAATATATTTATATGGGACATTTGAAGAACGTCAATGAATAGAGTTGGACTGGTGGTATGGTGGTGTGTTGGCTTGGCTAGTTCAATGGCTTGATCGCATGTACTTACCTATCTACATAGATAGCTCTTACATGGCTTGGTTCATTGTGCCTTGAGACGTGGATACTGACTGAGTGTTTTTCCCAACTGAACTGAGTGAGTGAACTTTCTCCCTTTATAAAATGCTACCATTACTCTTATTGATACTCTCACTTGTCGGAGTAGCATTTATTCGTTCGTATCATTTGATTAGACTTTCACTTCGTCTTAGCGTGAGCGGGAAAAACCATCTCACATTAAAACTTTAGTGATCCCTTTCGCATCCCCTACTAATTATAGCCACTCCTACTACTACTGTAGAGAATCCTACAGTTTCGTATTTAATTAAACCTTAAGAAAAGGAAGAAATGATGAGGACAAGATGATATAGAGAAACTGACGATTTCTCTTCCAAGTATCAATTTCCACCCCCATTGTTCAAACGATAAAGGCCATACTTTCCTTCCTGTTTCGTTTTTTTGTTCTCCGAAGAAAGCCTACTAATTGGATTGGTTGTCAGTTTCCCTTTTTATGTCTATTAGGGAGATAAAAAAGCAACTGGGATAACTGCTCCACTACTACAATGCCTTCTCTGCCATGTACCTACACCCACTCACCTTTTCCGGCTTCACGGACGCGAAGACTATCTCTCGTTGAAATAATACACTTTCAGAGCTTTCTCCACGGGTCTCATCTCAGATTCACCTTTCTTTCCCCGGTTCAAGCTACATATAAGCTGTGTTGTCGTCGTCGAGTCGACGTCGTTTCTGTACATGATAATATATCATGCATATATGCACGTTGTATGCCACGGGCTGACAAAGGTTTGATGTAAAGTAAAAGCGAGTGATTCGCATCACAAACTTGTTTATTTTGTACATCTCGTCCAATTTATGCTTCTTCCGTCCAATGTAATTTTTTTCCAGGCTTAATTAGATGACGACTTAAAACTCCGTGTCTGCCTTATTATCATATATATCTCTAGAGAGACTATAATAAATATATTTTACAGCTATGCGTGAGCAATTTGTTCTTCTTCCTCTTGCTTATCTTCATTTTTTCAGATGGGTGGAGGATGCGTAATCCAAATTATATTTTCTTTTTGCTTTGCATTGTTATTCTTGTCGCTTCATTTATTCATGATTTTTGTCTGCTCTCCAAAACAACGATGTTGAGCTGGCGGGGTTGATCCATCAAAAGACAGAAAAGCATCTTAAGGCATACTCTTAGGCCATAGGTATGATGAATACTTCTCCATTTTTCATTACATGCGGCCACCGCATCACTGCCACTTTACACCACCGACCTAACTTTTCCTCCACATCCACATTATCTATTGTGTTATCGTACGTCGTAATCTTTTCCACTTGCCTGATAATCCTCGCATTTACTACAGGGCAGGAGACACCTTATAGTCTCATAGTCAGTCAGTCATAAATATTCATACAAGTACATAAATACGTAACTACGTCATGTGCCTATTACCCTCGGCTCGACAGAGATTTAGCACTACTACTGCTTATATATAGCATTATATTTGTCTTAAATATGAAAGAGACCGGATGCAAGTAAGTACGCATGTATTTTATTGCTCGAGTATTCAAACAAATTCCATATATTTTGGCACTCGTCCCCCTCTAATATCTCTCATCATGCAAATATATAATTCCTGTCAAGATGGATGGTGCACTAATAAAAAGGGGAGAAGATAATAATATTATGGTATTGCATCACGTCATAATTTGATTTTCAACCCGTTGAGAAAATATACATTTGTTGTTGATGTGCCTCTCTGCTCGAGAACAAAAATTGTTGAGCTCCTGCTCTCATCATCATGCAGCCCTCTGAATTAAAAGCACTAGAATTTCAAGTTGTATTGCACAAGTTCACATTTCATTGGTAAAGAATGAAGTTTCCCCTTCAGCCCACAATACAACACGAGTGCTTTTGTGACTCTGTGACTATTTTTTTCGGAGAAAATAAAAAAGACCGAGTGGTGAAATTCAGGGACTGGGGAGAAATATTCGTTGCTCAAGAAGAAGAGCAATGTTGAAGAGAAACGAGCTTTTCCTATTTTTTGGCAAGGAAAGTGCAAGTGTGTTAGACACATGATAGCTTCTTTTTTCATTATTCTTCTTCGCCATGCCATGCCAGGGCCAGGGCAGGCGATTGCGTTCTCTGCTAGTTTTTCTGCTTATGTTCATCTCTTCTGTCTTTTTGACATCAAATTTGTACATGCATAACATTTGAAATAGTAATACTCGCTCAGGGAAAAAAATCACGAGGCTATTGCTGACTCTGACTTCTCTCTAGGAGACAGTGCAAAGTGCGAAATGCGAAATGAAGGAGTAGAGGAGATGGTGATGATGCTCAGTCATGACTTCTTAAATATTTCAAGCCAATATAGTTAGTTGGATGATAATATGTATGATGTAGCTTCCGAGAAGGCCGAATAAATGAGGACGAACAGGAATTTATGTTGAGGAAAAGTAATGAAATGTCAAGTTTTTGGTCAACTCTCCTTTTTTGGAAAGGAAGGACCTAGCGAGATTCCCGATTTTGGGGAAAGCACTGATACTGATTCTGGTAAGCAAGCAAACAAAAACATTACCATTTTTTGCAATCGATATGTGAACGAATTTAAAAGTGGTAATTTAATCTTAGGAATTCCTACGCAAAGTTTGTCTTGTCTTCGGTACACGTACTGATCGAAAGCTTAAGTTTAAGTTGAATTCTCCATAGCAATACCCTCACGAACGAGATAAATTAATTCATTCTCGTGTTTCCATTCTTTTGGTGTCTCAAAACAAATGGAAGAAAGTTCTTTCTTTGATGTGCTACCCGTTAAAAAATATGGGAAGTTGAATGAAAAGCTCAGAAAGAATAAGTATTCCATTCCATCTCAAGCTTATCAAAAGCTCAAGTGGGGATAAACCATTTTTTTTGTTCTTGAGAGCCTACAAGGATCGTATGCCAATTCGTTGTGAGAAAGCAACAAATCTGTTTTCACTTCCCTGCTGCCATTTCATCGCCAATATCACAAAGGCATCCAAACTGTTTTGACATATTCTTTAATTACGGAATTCCCACGACTCAACCAGAGATTCATTCCGAGTCTCATTATCTCTGAGTCTCATGCTAGAAGGCATGAAAGTTTCTGAAAACTTTAAATATAACAAGAACTTATTGAATAAACATTGTTCATTAAAAATGCTTGAAGAAAAAACAAGCTTATTTGCAGAATTCCTTAAGAAGAAAATAATGTTTGTTTTATTTTCTTGTCGCATTTTCAGCTCCATTGTAAAACATGATTTATATTCCAGGAAATTTGGAATGAGCCCAACATTTTCTGCACTAAAGTATATCTGCCTGACTCGGAGGAAATAAGGCGGCCATTGTCAAAGAGCATTCCTTCAAACATGAACTGAGTTGACTTCAACGTTGTAATAATAACGAGGGCTGGCATGAAACAATGCACCATCTGGAAGAAAATAGGTTGAGTGGAGGGGGAGATGACGACATAGAAACAGAGGAAAGATATGGACACACATAGCTTCCGCACAACAGTTTTTTTCATCATATTTTCCTCTCGCAGACTTTAAAGTTTGACTTAACTGCCACCTGAAAATAACGCTTTCTTGCAGACTCTTTCCTTCTTCAAATTTCACATTTTATATAATCTTTATACAATATGATGGAGTACAAAGTAGGGAGATGATCGTCATGACAAATACTTCAGAAGCACACCTAAGGGTTAACATGAGACCCGTAGGTTCTCGGTGAAATTCTAAACTTCACTAAAACACTTTTTTTTACTTTGCATCGCATAGGATAAAATATCATCCATCATCATAGAATTCTTGTTTTATGTTAAGGCAGACACACACACACATCTACAATCTTATTCACAGTGAAATTAAAACTCAAGCTTTGAAAAGTCCTTTGTCTTGTTTGTTGCAGGTCTCTTTAAAAGAAAGAAACTTTCTGACAAAAAAAGAGATATAAACTCTAGTGCTCATTTTTCCTTCGTCTGGATCTCTGGATTTTTGAGGTTAGGCCTTTCATGAGAATCCCATGTCAAAGAGGAGAGTATCAAGTGAAAGGTAAAAATAACAAGCAGAGTTTTCATTCGAGCGAAGTTGGAACCCTGACACGAACTTAATCTACGACGGTCATAAAGGGAAAGAACAATCTTCCCCTTTTTTGTCTCCCAGCATTATTCAATTGCCATCACTTTCAAAAGGTCTCTGAAAACAATCACCGAAAAAAATGTTACAATCTTACCTGTGATAATAAGAAGAAGAACGCTGGCAGTTAAAATGTGCGACATGGATTGGACCTGGGCCATGATTTCCCCTGAAGTTCCTGAAAACAAAATTGAGAGAAAAAAATTGGCACTTGTTAAAATTATTTTCATATTAGCTTATCCAAAAATTAGCTTAGCATGTCGCGCTACATGCTCATACCTAGGAAAGACGGCCACTGCCAAAATGATGAATTTGAAATGGGAGGGAATGGAGGCGATCAGAGATGGGAAAGTTTTTTTTCAACTTTATGAGACGTGTCAGGAATTATATCATCATTTTCCCTCGAAGCTTACATGCTCCACTCACCGTACCGCATCTAGCTTTTGAGAAGTTAAGGTTAAGTGAGTAGACATGGATTTCCTGTTCTTCTCGAATAAATGGATGGAGTGAAAGAGGATTAAAAATGGAACTTTTTCCCCAGAAAAAGGTACAACGTGTGGTAACCCTTCCCCTCCCCCTTTTTCAAACTCTAACGCAGTTTCCTCTTTTTACACCTCTTCACTCCACCATTTTGCATGCTAACCATATCCCCAAACCACGCAGCATTGTTTCTACTACCTTCCACTTTCACTTGTATTCCAATAAACACCCATTTTCTCCAGGCCTTACTAAAAAAAACTTCTTCCCATTCTTGTCGGCGACATGATTTCTGCATCAGAAGACCTTCAGGATAAAAAGGAGAACTTTTTCACTCTTTTAAAGAATTTCCCCTTCATTTCCATAAATCTGTGTGGGCTGCTTCTTCCATTCAGAGCAACATCCTTGTCGATTTCTCTCTCTTTTAAAAAAACCCTCCATTAAAAATGGGATATGCATAGTTTCTAAAGTTACTCTTGAATTTTTTTCTAGTATTTTTTTTCATTTTTTGGGAATCTGAATCCTACAAGCTTCCTGGTAAAAGGCCCTGTTTTTTTTTAAAAAGTTTGGGGGTAACTTTGAGAGCATTAACAAGTTATCATTCTATGAAGTTTACGCTTGCACGGATACAGTTATGAAAGATATTTCAATGTAGTGAAAGCGCTCAAATTGTTTTTGTCCATCCCTTAATTCTCGTTAATATATGTACATATCTTTCTCTTACACTAATATAGTTTTTGTTGCTTTCAACAAAACGTGAAAAAATGCCAACGTAATGTTCTCTTTTTGGTATTGACAGGCAGATATTATACAAAAGTAAAGCATACGTTAAGGTAAGCCCTCATATGGCTGGCTTCCCACATGATATCATATCATCATTCCCTGATCTTCAATACCAAAGTAAATAGTACTACTGATAAGTGAAGTGTTGGATTTCCTAAAGTGGTCGGTCCTTCATGGCGTGTCATCCTCATCAACATCATTCCCATCCAACGGTCTGAAGAACGTGAGAATGTAAGTACGTACCATTAAGTGACAGATGATCTCATGCTCCGCGGAAAAAAAGTAATGTAAACATACGTTATACAAATCGAACATTTTCTTCTCTTCCGTTGTTCTTGTTCTTAAACAATGATCATTACTGCGCGGTTGGGTGGAAAATCTGTCAGAAAAACATGGCATATCACTCTTCTTCCCTGGACTGAGTTTCTTCCATCTTTAATTTGATACGAGGAAACGTCAAAGGAACATGACGGAATGCCATATTACTTCTGGGTTAAAAGAATTTCCCTTTGATAAATTGATACGCGTTCATAAGTATACACATTTCCAACTTGTTTCTTTCCTTCTTGAGGTAAAGCCGTCTGGGTGCTCCAAAGAGAATCACCATCATCATCGTCATCATCACCATCATGCCGAGGCAAGGAAAACCACAGAATAAGGCAAGTTTTTTTCACTAAAAAAATTGTTACACTTTACAAGTGGAACATCCACAATACTTTTGGAAGTATCGTTTACTTATTTTGAAGAGTGAAAGTAGTTATGTTGCGTTGCATGTTTCCTTATTCCAATACAGACTAATACTTGTTCAATATATTACGTATGAAACATGATTTTTTTCCCTTTTTACTTCAATCATCCAGAGAATAATCCATAATCCATTTCAGACAAAAAGTGAAGCTTTCATAAATTTTCCCTTTTTCACTTTCGCTTTCACCAGTGCAATGAGCGAGTCCCCAGACGGGAGAAAATGTTTCAAAAAAATGGAAGGAGAAGCTTCTCCTTCGTGATCTGGCTAAATGTGAGCCAGTTCCGTCTTCAATTTATTCTGATTTTTCAACATCATGTTTTACTGCATAAAAATGGGTTTGCAACTTTGTAAGAAACGAGTGGAGACGCCTACCCACCATTTTTTTTCTACACGAGTTTCTTCATACTTCCACCTTCCCTGCGTTGCGTGTACTCTGAGCTATTTCCTGAGCATTTCATTCTTCCAAGTTGTAATAATCAAAGAATGGAAAGAGAGAAAGGGGAAAGTGGATATATATTTTTTTGAGATAAGTTGTGAGTGTGTGTTTATGCCTCCACATGTCTGAATACATACATACATTCCATATTTTTTTTTATTCAAGTCATATGTATGATTATTATTATTATTATGTCATGTTGCGTTCTGCCGTGGCGAACTTGTTCCAAAGGACGTTCCTCAGGAAGTTCGAGTATGTACATGTGAGAGAGTGTGTGTAGTCAGTGAGTCGTAAAGGACTGTGTCCAACCTCTTTTTACACGTTTCGAGACCTTCCTGTTGTTGTTACCCGTTCCGCTTCCTAGTTTATGGACAACACAGCGGAAAACCGTAAAGTTGCCAGTGTATTTATTTATTATGTTTTTTGGTTTATACCTTGTGCACTCTTCTCTCTCCTGCTCCTTTGATTTATTCCTCTGAAAGAAAGGATGATGACGACGATGGGAATGAAAACAGGCTCAAAATAGCGGAGCAATACGGAAGAAGAATTGCATGCATGCATACATGTAGGTAGATATGGCGATAAAAATGGAAAAATGTGAAACGGATTTTGGCCCGGTATTCATATCGCCACTCAGAAATTATTACAGCGCCAGTCTTTTCTTTATTTCTGGGGAGAAAAGTGCAATGAGAATGGTGCACAAAGGAAAAATTATTTTTATACAGTAAAATACGGAGAAAATCGAAGTCGTGTAAATAAATTAGGAGGAAGGAGTTAGCACTGCATAAAATTGTACAATTTTAAGTACTTGAACTGACTCTTGATGGAATGGAGCAGGAATATTTATTGCATTTTCTCTCAGGGACAGTCGGATAATAGGTCGCATGTTAGGCAATTTTTGAGCGGGATAACACGTACTGAAATAATTATAAATGCATGTACTCCAGCCAAGGGGAAATAAAATAGAGGAATATAAATGGAGGGAAATATAAGTCCGACGTCGTCGTCGTCGTCCTTAGTCCTCACGCGACTATAAAAACAAAAAGAATCAATAGAACAAAACATTTTATTTTAGTTTGGTGCAATGCAATTGCTTTTTGCTGTCGCTTTTTTAATAGAGGAATGTTCAAACTACTGGAAAGGGTTCCCCAAAAGTAGTTTTCTATGCATACGTAATGTATATTTTGTGGCAAGGTTATTCCATCCAAACCCTGCTTGTTCATACTAAATTAGTAGGTTCACTTTATAAAGCTGATAGGAAGCCGGGTGCGCTTAATTAAGATTTTTTGTTGGCAGGGAAAAAGGGAGTTGCAGTGCATGCAACCACTCGACATAATATGACAGCTGCAATGGAGTCAGAAGGTGAATTCGTGTAATTCTTGGACATAAAAAATTTATGGTTTAACTGGCGATAATAATTTTTTTGTGGGAGAGAGAGCGGCATGGGTATTTGTAAGTTGTAGTCGGACCTGTGTCAAAGGGAAAAAATTGTTTGGTTTGGTACATAAACAACGAAAAGCTAGGATTTTTTTTCTCTTTGAGCTTCATTGAAAATATGGGAATTTATGTGATCGGTGTGCCGGACAACTACGACGGTCGAGGCTTTGCTTATATTAGTAGAAGAAGGAATGGATTTTTTATTGGCGCTGGGGTTTTGCCTTGCTTTGCTAACTTTAAAGCAGGTCTAATGCAATTCATGAGGCATGTATGGCCTTTATAAAAAGGAAACTGTGCATTAAGTATTATGATGATGACGATGATGAGAAATAAGTGGGAGGAGGATGACTTGTGTATTCCTGTCTGGCGAAGAGAAAGGGCCCTTTTCTTCGTGGGGGTACTTACATATTATATCATGGTGTGCTGTCCGTGCTGGTGGCTTTCTCCGTTTTATTGGCTGAGGAGCATCATGTACCGGGAGCTTATGACAAGCTTAAGGATTCTCTCTTTTTTCGAGGAATGGCGCTTACTATTTTGTGGGAAAACACAAGTGTTTCCATGCTCGTTTTTCGTAAAGGAGGGGAAAAAGTGAGCGACGAGGAGGAGGCGAGCAGTATAGAAAAAGTTGGCGGGATTGTGGGGAAAAGGGCAACCACAAAAGAGGAGTAACGTCTACATAAAAAAAAGTTTTTGACGAGCCACTAGATGCAAATGTAAAAGAGTGAAAATTAAATTGAAATTTCTCCTCTTTCAGGTCAAATAATGGAGAAGTTGTGAAGGATATAATGAAAGCTTCGCATATTCTCGTGCACATAATGCGATTTCGAAGCATATCTTCTTAAAAGAGAAGAGTGGTAAAAGTAAAACCCACTTCATATAAAATTTCCAAGATAACTTTCTCATTTGTTATGAGGAAGAATAGCTGGCGCTTGAAAAAATATTATTACTTTAAGAGGAAAACACATGAAAAAGATGAAGAGGAGGGCGATGTTGATGATGATGGCAGGGATTATTATATCTTATGGGAATTTCATTTCTTTTTAGAGGCCGGTTTTTTTATTAAGCTGTAGAGAAAACAGATGGATCTTCTTTAAAGCGTCGAAATATGAATTTATTGTTTAGTAAAGGTCTTTTGTGAGCGTGAAGAGTTTGTCCATGAAATATTAACTAAGTCTAGAGGTGGTGAAAGACCAGGCAGCATATCAGTCTCCACTTTGAATGGATTGAGCCTACGGAAAAAGATGCTTTCTGGTGCGGGAAAAAGTTTCTCTCTTCAACTATTCCACAAAAAAGGTAAGTGAGTAAAAGAGGAAGATACGGAAAACAGATTGGGAAACAGGAAGGAACTCGGCGAAGATCCTGTTTCGAGGAACTCATACCTAACACTGCTGGAAACAACGATAGATGGATGGAACCTGCGAATGCTTTATCTTAACGATGTACATTTTTGGCACCAATTTCATTTCCGGAAAAAAAGGCGGGCGAAAACTTCCAAAAGAATTGTTGGATACATCAAGAGGGAAAGAATATGCAGAGCAGTTTATAAGTACTTTTGGTTGCTCCATTAATTCACGGTACGTGAGCATTCCAACAAACAATTTTTTGCTCTATGGAAAAGGAGAAACTACCAACCGGAAAAAGGGAATTGAGTGAGTACACCTGACAAAACAATTTGAATAGAGGCCAAAATGGAAGATGATTTTACGAGAAGGTGAAAGTAACTTTCTTATGCTGTTGGGATGCATGCATGCATAATTACAATCCATGCGAAATGACGAGTTTACTATTGAGATGGAATGTGGTGTAAGCAAGTTTTTACCTTTTTTCGGTGATTGGAGTTCCGTACACTGTGCTCCTTCCCAGGCTTAGTTGTAGTAATCGTATCAATATAAAAAACTAAGTTGGGTGGAGGTGAAGGTATGAGTATAAACTAAGTGCATAATTCACTAATATTTGCTCCCTCTCTTGATTAACTCGATTGCCTTGTAATCGTCAGTGTTTGTTTAGTAAAAAAAAGTACGAGGATAAGTCTCTCAAGTGCTAGCACAAGTAAAGAAAAGGTGTGAAGAGGAGCTTTTTTCTCTTTCCATACTTTCGTCTGCCCAACTTCACATGAATTTTCCAAGTGATTGGATTAGCTCAAGTTTAGCGTTCAAGTCTTCCAACTTCCCATGGCACTGATGAAATATCACCCTTGTTGTCTCAGCAGGACTCCTTACCAGCCCTAAAATGTTCTGTGACGGCTGACCTGCGCTATGCGATGACTTGAATTTGCCAGGGTCATTATCACTAACACAATCTTTTAAACGACAAGGCCTTAAAACGAACATGTAAAATGCCTTATCCAATATAATAAGTCGTGACCCACTCAACAAAACAACTAAATTGCCAACAATTCATTTGCTCACGAACTAGCACCTTTTGCACCGTAAATCATATATTGTGTGAAAATTCTATCGGGAATCTAGAGTTCCCCCGGCAGCGAGGTATAGAGATGGCTTTGTGGTGATGGGGTAGCTAAAGAGTCTACTACTTTCTCTGGCTTGCCACGCACTCGTGCTGCTTTCACAACGAAGTCGCGTCAGACACTGAAGCGAGTTGTGCCTTATCCGCAATACTTACTACTTATTAGGGAATTTGCACTGAAGTACGGGATTATTAAAAGAGGAGAACCGAGTCAGTCTTAGGAGTCTCTGCAAACTCCTCTTAAGTCCTCTTGAAATTGGTCTGATGCGGTAAAAAGGGGAAAAAATTTATCTACTTTAGGGAAATGGACAATTTTTTCTATTTTCGATTTTAAAACATTTATTAAGTGGCTGGGGAAGAACAGGTCACTTCACTTATTCCTCGTATTTGTATCTTTCTTTCTGTATGTGTGTGTATGTGTGTGCCTTTTCCCACTCCGTTAGAGCCGAGTGACTCAAGTGTTTTTCTTTTTTAGACCGTGGAGAAGAAAAAAGCTTTTTTCTGAGTGAGATGGAGTGGCTGGAAAAATGGAGAGACTAATCGTAATAATATCATTCCATTTTGTGAAGTTGGCAGTGGAATCTTTATTGAGCTGAAAGATATACACTAAACGGAACCCTGACTGGAATTTTTTTGCAGAAATTTTTATTATTTTGTGTGTGCTACCCGATTTTTTTACAACTTATTTCCCATTTTCAAAAAGGAAAAGTGCGGAGCGAGGAGGTTTGCTGGCCAAAGCCAGGAAGAAATGACAAAACTTGAGTCATGAGGCTGGAGAGAAATGTGCCTACTTTGGAACGGCTCTGACTCTGAAGAGAGAAGAAGAACGACTAAAAAGAGGAAATGGTGAAGTGAGGGAGAAAGTGGAAGAATGAGGAGTCGAGTTGAGCTGTGCCACACTCCCTTGGAGAAGTAAACGATGGTGCAAAGCAATGCTCCTGCTCCTCGTACAATACTTATACCTAGCCAACGTTTGACGACTAAAATGTAGCAGAAAGCAAAACCACCACCACCGTTAGTTAGTTCGTTGCGGCATTAACTTGACTTGAGAAAGTCAAAGGAGGAATGCTACGCAGGAGAAATGGAAGGAAAAGGACAGAAATTATTTTTTGTATTCTTGCGTGAACGAAAAAAAGTAGATTGTTCAGGCTTTCTGGCCTCCCTTTTCCTCAGCCTTTATTTCGCCAAATAAGTGCAGCGTTTTTTTCAATCTCTCTACTTACATGTTGTTGTACTCATTCACATGTGCTTTTACCAAAAATGGGGAACATTCAAGTTGGATGGAAACAGGCTTAAGAAAATAAACTCCTGACGAAGCAAAATACATGACTGACAACCCTTCAAAATCGGAGACACTAACTCTAAGGAAAAATGACTTTTATTTTAACTAGAGTCATTCTGAGTGAAAGTACTTAACTTAGAGTAGTATTTGGTTTTCTAAACAATTTTAACAATCAATTTATTTTACAATGTTTTGCCCAATCAAACTATCCTAAACTGAAAGTATTGAATGTCTTTCGTGAGCGTAAATAATCTACGTAGGTATTCAATTTCTGTTCAAGTCAACTTCTGCACTGCGCCGGTAATACTAATACTCCTCGATTGTCCATGTAAAAGTGTGGCATCTTGTTTTTCAGTTAGAAATGTATTCACTTTCTTTTATCCGCAAAAACCACTCCATCTCTCACAAAAGCACCATATACATAAAAAATATACATGTTTTACTTTACAAAATGTACTACTAAGTGAAAAGGGAATGATAGACTTGATCATTATTTGAAAAAAAAATCGTAGTTTGTGCCTCAACAAATTAAAAATCATCCAGAAATACGAGCTAAAGAGTGAGCATATAGGTAGAATAGATAAATTCATATTATGCAGTTGAGAATATTTCTTCCGTATGCGGATCCTTTCAGAAAAGAAAACGGATTTTAGTGTGGGGAATGAAACGCATAAACGCTAGTAGTAAATAGGGGAATTAAGCACGATCGAAAATCCCATTATGAATACGCATAATGGGGCCATTATGCCTTTATCGACAGAGAGCGCAGAAGGCAACAATTCTTTTTCCGTTGTCTTCTTTTTTTTCGGAGACATCGCATCCTATCTGTTATCAGGAAGGGAAAGGACAACAACTTTCAAGGCAAACCATGTCCTTATTTTCATTAAGCTTAAGACAAATCAAAAAACGAAATCCACTGCAGCATGAAATTGAGCTTAGATTCTCTCCATTGTTTCTTATTTTCATTTGTAGTTGTACGTATCTATCTAGTACATAATGGGGCTTCTTGTACGACGTTATGTTTTTCCATTTTGTATTCCTTCCCCGTTTGAAAAAATTCCTCGGGTTTGAGAAAATTTCGGGTCCTATATATTTACTTGGTGAAATGTGTGGTGGTGGTGATACTTACTATTGTGTATTGTTGCGCCGAAAAAAAAATTGCAGTATATAGTGATGCTGATGATGACGATGACGACGACGATGATCATCATCTTTGAAGAGTAGTGCTGGAAAACAATGAAGTATCAAGCTCGATAAAAGTACGTGAGTGGAGTGCAAGTACCAAAAGAGTTCTCTTTTTTTTAAAATCAGTTCTGTTCTTTTTTTTTGCAAAGTGGTACGGAGACAAAGGCAGGCAAGGAAAATGAGAGAGCAAATATTACATCTTCCACTTTTTTTCAAATAACACAACTTTCGGGAAAAAATAACATGCTGGTTCGTTTGGTAGGCTGGAAGATAGTGCATGGGAAGTGTACACGGTTACCTACCAACGAATAAAGATGATAACAAGGAGAGGAAGACAAAAACAAAGGAAAATATATTAAGCAAAAGAGAATATATATAGATTGTAGTGCTGGAAATGCTGGAAAGCCCGTGAAGATTGCAACTTTCCCCCAGAGAACAACATAAAAGTTCAAGTGGAGGAAGGAGAGGAGAAGAAGGAAAGCTGTAAAAAAAGTGGAAAGCATTTTTAAAATACTTTTTTTGTGTGTAAGCCATGATGCAGTAGCAATAAGGTGAAGTGCCTCTATGGCTACACCAGACAGAAGAGCAGTTACAAAGAAACATTAATGGTTATGTTCTGTTCCCCACTTTTCCTCTAGAGCTCATGCTTTTTTAGTTTCCGTATACAAGAGAAAACGCTCTGGTGCTGGTGGTCGAAGTGGCGGCTCTGGGACTGATGGTGATGAAACTAAAGTAATTCTACTCGAGATAGGGAAATTTTTTAGTAAAATGTGCGGCTTCAATTTATCATATTTTTTTGTTGAAAAAAAGGAAAGTAGAATTAGAGGGAGGGGAAAAAATTGTTCAATCCTTTTAGGGGTAATATCCAAATCGATTGTGAGAACCTGATTCTTGATTACGATGTCATTTTCTCTAAAGTAGTAGTCCTTTACCTAATCGATTCTGAAAATGGGCGATGGGATATATGTATGGTAGAACGGTGCGTGGCTTTATTACGTTTCCTATTATTCAGATTATGGTGTAATCTAATTTGAAGGGATTTATGGATGCGGTGCGATTTCATTTTTTTTGCTTCGCTTTTTCGCATAAACAAGTTCCGATTTTTCACTCCGCTTACGTCAGATGAAAGTAATCAATTCTTCTTTTTGATAGAAATCATTTGGTTATAATCATTTAGCAAGTATATTTACTTAATCTCGTTATTTTGACTTTCAATTTAAGTCATTTAGCTGCAGCCATTTAGCTGGAACTTCCTTTAAAAAGAAGTGCTCTAAGGCCAGACGAACTCAAAGACGGTAATGTATTTCTGCTGAAATGACTTTTACCATTTATTAACATCCCCCCAATCAATTTGTACCTCTAAAGTAATTAGAAGCTCATTGAATTAACTTGTAGCCAACCACTCCAAGTCCAAATAAATGCTTCTCCATTTATATATCCAGAATCAATAGAGTTCTGTCTGCATAAATTAAGTGATCCTGCAGGTGGAGCAATAAAATACACATAGGCAATGTAATCTTATCCTCTTCTCTATTCCCAGTGTAACAGCACATGTACTTCCTCATTCCCATCGGAATTGACCTCCATTTTACATAAACTAAAGAAAAAAAATAAAGTTATGTAGTCTTCTTTTCTCTATCTGCAAGTGGTACTTACCTAAGAAGCAAAGAAAATATATATTCGTAGCATTGAATTCATGAATAGTAAGTTAACTCGAAAACCATTTTCATCCTGGAGAAAAGCAAGCCGAAGAAGAAAAGTGAAAACGAAGAAAAAAAATATTGTGTTAGTTGATAGAGAGATGATGATACAAAGAGGAAAAAGAAAGTTATTCTGCTTCCCTTGGGGCCTGAATCAAAACTCGTCGGTCCGACTCTAAAAAAATACATAGGTAGTCATGTATATTATGTATACTCTCTCTCTCATCCAGACAGGCCCTGTTCACTTCGTTTCTAAGTTACTGCTCAGAGCAAATATAGTGCTTAAGCTCTTGAGCTACAAGGAGGAGAAAAAATGGCACACGGCACCACTCAAACGAGTGAAAACCTTTAAAGCTGTTTTGTGATGCGTTTTTTTTCTTACTATACAGACGTTGCAAGTAGTTTTGGCGGTAGTGGTGGTGGTACTTGAAGGCAGAAGCAGCATAACGAAATAAGAGTCGTCTTTTAAAGATTCAACCACTTCTGCAATAATACAACCACTTTATATGCTTTTTCCCTTCTTTTTTCATGTCTCCCTTGAACCAATCATCTTCGTCTTCTTCGGTTTTCGAGAATCTCTTTTTCATCGTTCGTATGTGTACATATTTTGAATATTTTGGTGAGCAGAGAGAGAGAGAGAGAGATAGAGATACTCGTGGCGAAGGAAAGAGTCTGTGCGACCTAAAATTACTGCATACCTCTCTATTTTTTATTTCCTTTTTTGTGTGTTTGCCCTGATACCACTCACCATATCAACTGTTGAGGAATGGGGAAAAAAGTTCGGTGAACATCATCACTTCGTCTCAGCTTTTCCCTCTTCCTATTTTTTTTTGTTCATATCCATCTTTCGAGATTGAGCTATGTATCCCTAACATGGCTTTTGTTTTCTTCCTGCAATTTTTAAATCTGGCTGAACTGAACATACTTGTTTTCAGATCAGTCCAAGCCTGTCTTCAAAGTTTGCAGAAGAGTTGGTCGACTAAAGTTGCATATTATATCTATGTATGTGTTGTTATGATTTGTTGCTCCTACATACTCGAATCTGTATCTCAGGCAAAGAGAAATGTTGCTCCATTACTCCATAGAGATGGTTTCCGGAGATGGGAAAACACTGAATACTCACAGATACTCTAGAATCACGTACAATAACTCAAGCATTTCTTTCGAGGAGAAAGCATTGAAAAAAGACCCTGCCTCGTCCAGTCCAGTTTGGAGTCAATGTGCGTGCAATAGGTTTACAATAGCATCCAATGAAAAAAAATTTGTTTGAGTCTTCAATTCATAGAACCGGATCCAATTTCCAAGAAAAGAAAAGAACTAACCTCGGGAAATAAATCCAGAGCGTACGGTGTGAGAGTCTTCATTCTCCCATGTGATTCGGACCATGTGTGTGCATGTGAATGTATGTATTTATTTGCAAAATATGCGAATTTCTTTTTTTATGCTATTTTGCACAACCCGGAAAAATACTATTTGAAATTACAAGCTTGAGATTTATTTTCAATATGAAGCTGTAGAAAGGAAAACATTTCGCATCTGTTGGGAATAGGAGCATCCCTCTCCAATACAATCCCTGGACATGTGTATATATCTTGTACAATGAAAAGAAAACTACCATAGTATCCTACAGAAATCCTATAGTTTTTTTCTATACTGTACTGTATTGTACGGATTTTGGGAAATGAATTGTCTCGCTCAGAGATGTAGTATTCACCATTCCACCAGACCAGTATTTCATATAATATTGCTTTTCTCTTCGTTGCTACGTACGTATACGTGCATAAAAAAATAGAAAGGGACGGGAAGACTCCTGCCTTCACATTAACAAGTAAGTATGATGCTATGTAAAAGATTAGAGGGAAATTGCAATTTTTCCCGGTAGATATTCTCATTCCTATATCATCGCATTCATTCCGCGTCTACATTTTTCCAGCACGATAATTTTCCCCCCACTTTTCCTTTACTCCATTCTTCGCATTTTTATGTCTTAGGAGGAGACACTACTTTTACTTTGGCTTAAAGAGAGACATTCTTCTGCTCAGATATGATATACCTATTGATATGTGACTTCCTTCCGCTCATACTTTGCAATAATATGTGTATGTATTTCTTAAATGTAATGATTCTAACTTGTTTTCTCTCTTTTTTTAAAAGAAAATACAATGTTTTCCTCGCGCATCCTTGATGATGATGCGGTGGTTCAGAAAGAGAGGAAGTCAGAAATGGAGTTTAAGGGATGCTTTTTAGGTAACGACCGACCATCCTCATATATTTTCCGCTGGCTTTTCCCCCTAATGCTGGATACGTGTTCAAAGTTCCCTTCGACATAAAGTGGTGCGGTGATAGCCTGCAGACACACAAAATAAATGGCACGAAAAAAAGTTATAGTTTCTACTCTGTAGGTACATGTACGAGGCCGTTTCATTACCTCTAGTCAACTTCCTGTTCGGAGGAGAGCCATTAAGAGTCATCTCGAAAAAAATAAAACTTTCAACTTTTGTTTGCTCCTCATTTAAATTGTCAACATGGTACACCTACATATCTTCTAATCATTATCATTTCATCATCTCTGGCATTGTCTCAATTCGCTCCAAGACGTTACTGATAGTCTAATGGAACATCAAAGAAGAGAGTAACTCTGTTCTTCATGGGAAAGTCTTCAAGGAGAGAAAAAATGTGATTGGATGAGACGGAGTCAAAGCCTATTTTATATTTCATGGCGTAATTAAACGTGAACTAGTCAAAACAAGGAAAGTTTTGTAAGGCGTAGGATTTCTTTATGTTCTCCTGAGACGGGAAGTGATTTCCTTTGAGAATACCTTTCAGGGGTTGTGAGACCCGACACTTTGATTTATATTCTCCGTAGGTCAGGTAATGGTAACGTCGGAGCTCTGTGAAGTCGTAAATACTTAAAATACATTAAGGCAAAAAGAACTTTTTATGTTCATTTTTTGGCATATGAAAAGAAAACCAACTCGGTGAATGCGTATTATATGCACCTTGATAAAATTGAGGTCCAATTTGTAATGTATCACATTCTCCAGGTGGCAAAGAAATTATGCGGGGCGGAAGAGGTGGGACTTTCCATTTAAAATTTGGTCTGGTCGAGGGAAAGGCTGTAAATTAAACGAGTGCACTAGGACCCTCTCTCTCTTTCTCTCTCTTTACATCTGGGGGAAAATATTTTATTT
Source organism: Seira ritae (assembly GCA_027744415.1). Lineage (NCBI taxonomy): Eukaryota > Metazoa > Arthropoda > Collembola > Entomobryomorpha > Entomobryidae > Seira > Seira ritae. Next base: position 17,555 of record JAHZNI010003714.1, on the reverse strand, counting down.
ACGGTTTCATCACCAAAATGCGATAACGAGTAAAGTTTTAAAATGAGGAAAAATGTTCGTCTCAAGTTTTCCCAAAAGGTAAAAAGGCTCCGAGGATAAAATGCATGACATGGAGGGCAAATACCATCTAATAAATTCAAATGGAAAAGGTGTAGCTCAAAAGTTTGGATGCGACAGTTGAAATGGGAAGGGATCGATGGAACATCCATGTTACCTGCTCTCATTTGCCAGTTTGTAAATCAGGATGATGTAAACTTTCAGGTGGAATTTATTTAATGGGTGTATGCGTCCTCGATATTTTACCTAGAATGTCTTTTCTTTTGCGCCTCATTGTCTCCTTTGGGTATTAAAATAGATGAGAATAATGATCTGTGAGAGGCACACCGCACAGCAATGGGTTGACTTTTTTCCTCATAAGTATTTATCATGATTATGGGAGAAAACTTTAAATCTGGCAGATGATAAGCACAAAAAGAAAGTTCAGCAATATCACTAAATTCATTTTTATTGTGGCTCTGGTGATTGACAAAAAAAATGTGAGTGGGATCTTATACATTTGATTATGCCTTTCACTATGATTAAAGGAGAAAGAGACTCATTGGAAGCGTATGTTGTTGGCGTTGACTGCTGCTCAATTATGCCCATAGAATTTTAACTTCTTTTTTCGACGGTTAACCCTCATAGAATGTGAGAGTTAAAAGGTTAAAGTTTTTCAAGCGTGGAGATGGCCCACGGTTTTAGCGAGAAACATTAGTCGAACGTGATAGAGATCACTACTAAAAGGAAATCAAGAAGTAAGGCGACAGATGCCAGGAATGCTATTTTCAAGTGCTTTTCTTCTGTCTTTGGCTCATCTACATGCAGAAAGAGTGAACGGAAACGGGGAAAAGATCGGAAATTTAATTTGAGCGCATTAAATTTGGTTAATTAGATGGGGGATGGGAGCCAAGGGATGATGATACCACTGCTACTGCTACCGCCATCATCACCACTACCGCTGCTGCTACTGCTGGCTGACGTGAAATCCTCCTCCGGCTCTGTTTGAGAAAGGCTAGTTGCGCTTCCTCCGAGAGTGTGTTGCCGGTACACTCGAGGTACAGATGCAATATTATTTGCTGGTCGTGCAGACTCATCCGACCGTTTATAATGAAGTCCATCAGCCGCTCTAATGCAATCATCGTAACGACGAAGAAGATTCTGCATAACAGGCCACACCACCGGATCTGCCCGCACTGCCCGCAGAACATCATTTAGGCTTCCAACTCCATTAGAACCTGAAACCCGAGCGAGAAAGGACACACAAAAATTACTTTCACCGAGCCAGCGACACCACAACACCATCATCGTCATCAGAAGTAAAGAGCTCTTTGCATATCAACTACATACTCCTTTTTAAATAAATACACTCTGAAAACAAAAAAAAGAGAGTAATCTTGCTCTCGTTCTGTTCTTGAAATGCTTATTACTTTCATTTCAGAAACAAGCTGTGTCAGCGTAACGCAATGTATTATTTAAAAAAATACTGTAGACACGAGATATGAAACCGTAAGGAAAGCATTTTCAAAAAATAGTAAAAAAAATATGCGAGATCCTCACTTGAACATAACTTAACATCCAAGCGGAATCCAGCACAAACGAGTGAAGACAAAAAAATTACATAGCAGCATCGCATTGCCTCAGCCTTACCGGGAAAAAACTCATAGCCAGACTTGCCTTCTATGATTTAAGTCAAGAAGACAAGGGAAACGAATGTGTTTTATATTCATGAAGCTTCTTGTATGTCGTTACTTCTCCTACTCGAGAGTCATACATTGTGGATAACTCTTTCTCTTTTACTCTTATTGTTTTCCATTCAAAAGATTTATATCCAGTTTCCCCAGACGGGTTGGTAAATATGTATGCATATGATTTTTGTGTGTGTCTCTATTGTTGTATTTTCCTCGTGTGTGTGTGTGTGTGAAGCAACTTGTGCTCGAAAAAAAAATTAGGAAAAAAAAGATGACAGGATTACGTGAAGCAGCAGCCAATGCAATTAGAGGATGCGGACCACAGCCATCTGATCTCTGTCGGATGTTTGAGGCGGTGCACTCTCCCCTTTGTATGGTGCCCAAGAAGAAGAACAATGTGAGCGCGGAAGCTCCAGAGAAAACTATTTCCCATCGATTCATCTTCCTCCCCAGCTGTATGTATTCCGTTTTTCTAAAATGTTAACAAATGCTTTCACTGTACTCCCTTCCCGTAACCAGCCCAAAATAAATGGTGGGTTTTTTATTCTGCTGCAGCTTTGTGTTCTTGAATTCTTTTAGCTTTTCCCAGAGAAAAAAACTTCTTAAGGAATAGAAATAGTTGTTCTGATAGTTCAAATGGAGTTGAAAGAAAAATTGTTTCGTTGATCCTCAATGCCTTCACTTTATTTTGCAGAGAAAAAGTAAAAAAAGGAATATGTCGTTTTATCCACAGATTTCTTCGTTTCTGCAAAACCTAATGTTCTCCAGGAAGTGTTATGGAGCCAGTCCCAAAAAATAGTCTTGCGGCTCTCTGCTTTGTATGCGCGTCTACAGGTGTATTATCTTCATTCACTGCCGTTTATTTTTATTCTTAAGGAGACAGGAGAAGCGAAGGGAAAAAAGTCCGCCGGATGTTGGTTTTCTTTACTCCGCTACCTTTTTTCTCGGGTTATTAATGCTCCTCTTTCACGAAGACCTCACTCCTGTTTATTTTCCCAAAATATATATATGCTAGCAAAAAAACGGATTATACTGCTGAGTCGTCACTTCCTTTTTCCTCAAGTGAAAGTGCGACTGTTTGGCTTTTTCACTGAATAAAATAGAAAGTTTTACTATTCGTAACGGAGATTTTTTTCTGTGGGAATTGTTTGTTAAGAAAAATGGGTTTTCTCGAGTCACCCCAGTGAGAGTAAAAGAATTTGTTGCAAAGTTGGGAATTGTATTATAAATTGATTCAATTTGCGGTGGGAAAAACTTGCTCCAAAAACAATCCACCTTTGGCCTTAACAAACTTCCTACTGACCCTCGGTGCTTTTCAATCTCCGCCTTAAATAAATCTTGGTTAAGTACAGTGTCAATACGGGGCACCTCGGGAGTTAACAGATTAAATGAGTCAGGATTGACTCAAGTTAAAGAGAGTTGCTTTGTCCGCAATGCATTGCTCCTTTATTTAGAGCGGAGGTGTAGGACGAGGTCTTGAAATTGAACAAGTGTTCCGTTGACATGATTACGGAAGAGACAATTGGGAAGGGAGGGAGTAACGCAATAGGTGCCAATTTCCAATTATCTCTAGTCAAAAAAAAGTAGACTTCATACTTACATTGTCCGTTTCATTTCAGCAAGGACGGAACTTCTTTTCTGAGAGGCTTCCCCAAAGAAAGGATCCACATTACTTACAATCAGTGCAGAACAAAGTGTGACAGTTATTCCTTCCAGAAAAGTTAAAGAGTTAATGGAGACCCGCACCGCACACGAACTTGAACGCAATTTACAGTTGAAAGTGGTAAACTGGAATGGTGAGAGGAAAGATGCACAAAAGACTTGAGCTTATTCTGACTTAGTTTCTCAAAGCGTAGGCGACCTAAGAAAAGTATAAAAGGGAAGAGATCACAATGAACTCTGGACCCAAAAAATAAACAATATTTTATCTCCATGGGTTATACACTTGTCACATGAAAATTGGGAAAAAATCATGATTTATTTCGGATGACAAAATTACATATGTGGCTTTTTTTAAAAGACGAGACAGACAATTTAATGACCAGAGGTCATACGGTTGATGCGTGCGAGCAAAGGCGGGCGGGTAAGATCAATCAAGGCTAAGTGAGAAGTACATGCTTTCAAAGCCAAACTCCTTTTCGGATGCTTGATACGAGCAAAAAATTGAACATCTCTTCAACGTTGGAGACATTTTTCATTGCTTGGCTACAGTCCTATTATTGGCCATCTCAAATGGTAATTGTTCCATGAGATGAGCAGAATACTTTTTTGGCAATTTTTTTTGCTTTACTTTCCCTCCTTCAAACTGATGTTCCTTTTTGCTTACGCGTGCAGAAACGTGCGACATTTATGTTCCTGGGAGTAAAATATTATTATTGGGTAGGTACAAACTAATATGTATAATGTGCAATAGGCAATATCTGTCCCCAAGATGACAAGTGAGGGGGACAGTTAGTCACGTTTATTGCGACAGGAGAGGGAAAGAATCATTCGTGGTAGTAATTCCACATCTGCTTTGGTCATCCCAAACAAAACAGGAGTCAGCATGATATACGAAGTGGTCATGGGACAATGCATCATCATTCCCATCTTCCTTCATCATCGTTTCATAGTTCATATATCATATTTCTCGTCCTCTTCTCCTTTTGGAAGAAGCGATAGTTTTTTGCGGATCACCACATTAAAAAAGTGCGGGGTTTGGCTTTCTTTTTGGCCACATATATGAATGGCGTGTAGGTATTCTTTTTTTTACATCCGAAGTGAATTCCCAAAAAAACAGTGAACAACAACAGCAACAAGATGAGTTGTAATCATAAAAATACAACATAGTAAGAAAAAAATATTTATTGCCAGCTCGTGTCATGTTCAACGAAAAAAAATGCGAGAGGGGTGGATGTCTATCTCGAAAGCCAAGTTTGATGCATCCTCTTCTGTCAAGTCGTCAGTCGTCAACATGTTTCGCTTTCTCTAAAAATGATGAAGAAAGCGTTTCATTCTGGTAGCGGAGAAAAAGAGAATGACTAACGGTAGTAGTTAAGTGGTGGCGAGGAGAATACGACACACATTCATTTTCTTTGCGTGGTGTGTTGAGCTACGAAAAAAACTGCTTCCGCGATGGCTTCCAACAAAAGGAGGGATGGCTGTTGTGCGAAGAAAAGTAGCAGACTTGAAAAATGTGTCAGTTGCCAAGAAGACTATGAATACGCAAGGCGGAAAATAATGGGCCACCTTGCAATGGCATGCCATACCCCCTCGAATCCTTCATGTGTGCTCTCCCACAACAGCCGTCTCACCACTGAGACACACAAGTTGAGTGAATGAAAAATGCATTTTATGCTAATTTTAACAGCAAAAAAAAACGAAATAGCTCAACGCAGTAAGAGAAAGGGCTTGTGAAACTCAAACATTATTATTTAGTTGGAAAGAGCTGATTTTCAAAATTGTGAAGTTTCATTTTGAAGGTGTAACAAGCACTTAACTTTGATTTGGGAATATTGATTGGAACGAGAGGCATATGATTAATTACGACACTTCCGTGAGATTGACAGGGGAAAAACACTCGGGAATAGAATGGTTGAATAAAGTAGGAGAGCCAAGCTAGTTATTTTAGGCCATGTACTACAAAGCTACACACGTGCAATCCAAACGTACGCCAGATGCAAAGACTGACTGATGAAACCTGCCTCCCTTCCTGCTCGCTCGAGAGATGGTTAGCTTTGCCTAACTCACTTAAACTCGCCTTTTTTTCTGAAAAAAAAAGACTGAGAGAAGGATTGGCTGGATAGATGGATGGATGGCTCGGCTGGTGTGATGCTTCTTGGATGGATGGATTCATTCCAGACAAGGAGACCTATATAGGAAACGTGTGTGTGTGTGTGTGTGTGTGTGAGAGCAGGGCGTACGGTGAGCGTATTGTTGTTATGCTTGTTCCGTCGTCGTGAGATCTACATTTTCTAGTGAAATGGGATATAACGAGATTATATACGCGTCATGAATCCATAGAAAAAGCGATTACTTCTTGGCAACGGTAAAGAAAGCAAATGAAAGAGAAACGCATTCAGAGAAAGAATCCGTTTAAGAAAATAAAATAAACAAAAAGAGAGAGAGAGAGAAAAGTAAAAGTTAGTTGGTTCCTTTGAAAACTGCTTTAGTCTTGATGGCAAAAAAACCTGCATGAGAGAGCAGGCACATTCTCGCAAAATTGTGATCGTTGTCTTCGTCGCCATCGTGATCCGTCCGTACTTACTTGCCTGCTCACGAACTATAGTTGGGTGGATGAGATCAACAGAGGTAAGAAGAAAATAGATAGATGCAAAAACTTTTTTCTTCTTCAACTTTCTCCAGAGTTAATAAGAAAAAGGCTCAAAGCCAGAGAGTGATTTCCTGCTTGACTTGGACGACGAGAAAGGAAAATGGAGCAAACAAGAGAAACGTTTCTTTTTCTTTGATGCATTAAACAAAAAAGAAAATTAACTAGAGAATAGGTGAAATAATTTTTTATTGCGAATTCTTCTTAGAACAAAAACTAAAAAAGTAAAATTGTTTATTTCATTTGCAGAGTGATGAGGTACTTGTTCAATAAAAATTATTAAGGCATCTGCCACTATTATTTATTTGTCGGAGAGTTCTTGCTCCATTTAATAAATATCAGTCTTTTTCGTTGGCTGTGTTGCGGAGCACGTCGATATTTATATGAAAACTGTACTTTCACGGAAAGTAATAATGAAAAAAACGGCACGTGCATTTACTCCTCCTTAAATAAAACTCGGACGCTCGTCATCCTCCTCATCTCTATTTTCGGGTGAGAAACGGTAGTGCTGCTGCTGATGCTGCTGCGGCAGTGAAACTTCAGTGGTGTCCTCTTGATTCCTTTGATCTGCCTTGGGGATTGTCTCATCCTGATCACAGTCTCCCTCAGTCTCACTCAAATTCTCCTCGTCGTTATTACCTTCCGACTCGTTTTGACTACTTGACTCTGGATTATTGTCTGTTGGGGATGAACTGCTCTCCGAGCTTGAATGGGGATGATCATGATTTGATCTGGTAGAGGCAACACGGAGAAGACTGCCCTCGTCATCCGAGCCTTCGATCTCATACCACGGCTTGGAATGTCCGCGATGATGCCCCTTGGACAAAAATAGTTCTTAAATTAGTAGTGGCCCTCTAGAATAACCTTTTGTCTTTAGTAATTCATTTCGTACGCCATCATTCATTCTCCTTTCTCAGGGAATTTGCCAGTTTCAGCACAACACTAGGAAAACGAGAGAGAAAATAAACTTTGTGACTTCCTCTATTATTGTCCAATTTTCATGCTTCATGGATCCAATACAAGAACAATAACAACGCTGAGTCTAGCTGCACGAGCACAATACAGCATTGTGGAGGGAAATGGATTCTCGAACAAAATTGCCCACCCACTATTTGTCTCATGATTGTTAAAGCAAATGTGACGAGTGCACCTTTAAACTCTTCCTTTTAAATCAACTCGAAACAGTAGAGCTCCAACTCTTCTAATACGCAATCAATTGAAAAAATCTTATTATGGCTATTATGGTGTATCGTCTTGCAGAAAAAATGATAATGATCATTCTGGTCACGAAGACCCACATTTCCTAAGCTAACGTTACTGGGCAAACTAATGAATCTAATCAATTTATCCACATGAATAGCCCCTTTCTCTCCCTCCTTTCCCTAGTCCTTCTTCTTTCTCCACAACAAATTTTTGCCAATGCAGTGAATTTCGTAAATGCAGAGAATCGAGTAGGGATATTATGCTCTCGTACCTTTCAAAAGACTTTTTTGTTCCCATTCCCCCAAGAAGGATTCTATAGCGAAATGTCTGTTTTGGAAACATGAAACTAATGTGAATTGAAACAACGAAGACGAGGACGCAGAGCAAAATGTATGACTGTGTAGGAAAAGCAGATTTTCATTTGCTGTTCTCTCTCGTTTCGTACGAAAAAGCTTTATTCATTTTGAATGGAAAGTTAAAAGCAAAAGAAGAAAAACCAGATGCATTACCATCACCATCAACAACATCGCTAAAATTCTAGCTCTGTTTGTGTCAGACTAAGTTTGTCTCATCCGCTGTGCATTAACCTTCTTGAAAAAAAACTATAAAAGGGGATAAGATAGATTATGTATCCAACGAACCTCTTCATGATGAGCGGAGAACAGGAAAAAGTAAGTAGGCATCTTTGTATCATGCCTACATTCATTCCAAGTGAAAAATGGATGGAGCATAAAAAATGAAGTAGGAAACATGAAATTCTTTGACATCATCCTTTCCATATGAAAGTAGTGGAAAATTTGCGCTCACGTACACCCACATCACAAATGAGAAACCAGAGAGCGAGAGAGAGAGATTGCGAAAAGAGTGGAAAAAATGTTTTAAGACTTTCTACTTTTTTCATCATTTCTTTCCTAAAAAATGATGGGATTGAATGTGACGTCCGAAAGGGATAAAAATTGTATCTGGTAGGCACATAAAACTGAAAATCTTAAGGAAATTACTTTAGGGAGCCGCTGATGATGATGGTGGTGGTGGTGGCGGTGGTGTTGCAGAGACTTCTGAATCCCGCCCGTTGATGCAGAGCTGCTTCGGAGGACGGGAGGCGCCGCCTGAAACCTCTGCTTTGCAAATATTCGGGAAACGGGGGGTTTCTTCCTCGATTCAACATTACCGCTAGAATCATGTACATCTTCGTCGTCCTCGTCATCCTTCTTGGTGGAGCTCATGTAATCCCCACCGCTCTTCGGAGACAGTGAGGATGATGAAGAAGAATGAATGTTCTTCCTCGTTTCCCTGGGATTTGAAGAAATGTTTCCAGTTGCATTTCCATTATCACTTCTACTTTCTCTACTTTGTCCTGGAGTGGAGGCAATAATCGGTTGATGCACAAAGGGGCCAGGCTCACTTCCATTATCTTTATTACAATATTCAAGAGGTTGTGGATGAGTACTACCAGCAGCTACATCACCACCGACGGCATAGCCTGAGCTGATGTTTTCCTCTTCAACCACTTGACCCCGTTGAGACTCAGTTTTCGAAAGTTCTGAGTTTTGAGATGCATGGGAAATGTAGGAAGGTGGTGGAGCGAGGGCGGACTCTGTCCTACTTGTCTCTGAAGGAGTTGGAGACATCCTTGCGAGGCTGGAGTCAGGTGTTGTAAAGCTTAAAAGTTCACTAGAGTTCCACTCAGGTTTCCTCTGGGGAAACACAACACTTCCGGAGGAGTTGAAGCGAGGCATAACAGGAGTATTTGAAGAGGACACGCTATCGCACGGGATCTGACTCAGACCAATGTCATCGTGAGTGTCACTAGCTAGATGGGAATCTTCATCGTGATGGTGATGATCTTCCGGGGGGAAAACGCGAGGCTTGAGGGTGAGAAAACAAGTTTCTGTTGGATCTACGGGAATAACTGTTAACTTCGTTACATATGACTTGGGGGAAGGTGTTCTTGCCTTCAAAGCAAAGCTTAAGCTTCTAGCACCACTACCACTTCCATCATTTCCATGTGAGCTACTTTCCTTATCGCCGCAATCGCCTAAAGTTTTATTTTGTATAGCCATGGAAGAGGAAGAGAAGGAGGGTCCGTTCTCACATTCCATTTTTTGCGATCGACTCCCTTCATCTTTTCGCTGGTGATCAGTAGCCACAACGCCACTCACTTTCTCCAACTTCAACGACGAATCTAATCTTGACAGTTCATCTACCGAACTGGATGATTTCCGTCGAGAGTCATCCTCGCAAACTACAATCGTCTCGTAGTGGTCTTGTCCACGCTCCATTATCATCTTCTTTCTGGAGCTCGTTTCACAATAGTAATTTTCCTCCCGATGATGCCTGTCTATTAAAGATAACGGTTGTGATTTCCGTCGACTATGAATCCTATACTGCATCCCGCAGATCAAGTCCGGCGCTTGATTTCCACCCTAGAAGCATACAAAAATTCCAGAAAAAAAGAAATCCATAGCCAAATGTTTTCTTACATCATCCCACACAAAACCATCTGCTCCCTCTCACATATTTTCGCCTTTGGACGAACAAGCGATTAGGGAAATGTCCTTTTGAACTATAAAAATAAAAATAATTAGAATGAGGATGTCGTGCTTACTTTTGCTGGCAGCATTTGCCCCTCGCTCTCTCCTTTCTCGACTGAAGAGGTAGAGCATGCTGTGCCTGCTGCCACTGCTGCCGCTCCAATTGCACTTGCAGTTGAAACCTCACCACCGCGAACATCACGTGCGGCTGATGCTGGAGACAGGGCTGACATCATCCTCCGTCCAGGAACGCCTTTCACTAGTCCACCACCACCAACACCGGAATTGCCCTCCTCACCTCCAATTTCATGGCTTGTCCTCATCACCCCACTTTTTGGCAGCGAGCGTAACATTCCTCTCGTCTTCTGGTTTTCGTAGTGGTGGTGGACAGTCAAGTCAAGCCATGGTCTGGGTGGTGAGCTTGATCTCGGTGATGCGGATGCTGACACTTGGAATTGCTCCACTCCATCTTCTCCTTTCTTCACAATTCAACCCATTTCCTCTCACTAAATAGTACTTTCCTTAACGAGCAATACAAATGAGAATCCATGAATGGCCCTCCACACACACACATATGTACTCACACCCAAAACATACGGACTACTTTATTTTCTCCAGAACCAAAGCCATATTTCCAAGAGAAAGAGGAAGAGAAAAAAACCAAATCTTGTTTTTGCCACCCGACGAACCCAAACTGTGTGCTCGGCTTTTTAATGACGTTACTTACTCAAACAAAAAAAATTACTGAGATTATGGCAGAAAAACCCATCCGCCGCTACTGGTGCACCACTGAAAGAAAGTCTCACTGCAGCATTGACTTTTTTCTTTGCATGCCATCGTGTCATTACTCTCATTCAAAAGGGCGGGAAGAGTGAAAGGAAGACCTTTCTCTTAAGCTTTAAGCCTTTCATTATAATTTTCTTTACTGCTCGGAAATAATAAAAAAATTTCGTCATTATCTCCAGACAAAAAAATAAGAGGTGGGTTACACACTATACATGAAAATCTATTTGCCCTTAAGTCCGCCAAATATAATCTTCTTCTATCCTCCATTTAGTACGCAATAAGTTATTAAAATGAGCTACATTTTGTAGTACAGTTTTTCCCTTCCATCGTTACCCCTGGTTTGCTAAAGCAACCAGCCACTTTCTCTCTTTATTTCGCGCTCAATTTCTTTCATTTCCTCGGAATGCTTTCAAGAAAGGAAAGGAAAATCTAACATTAAGTGGGCTTAAAATACTCCAAGCAATTTTTTACTACATCCATCCATATTTCCATGCTCAGTCACTTTTAATTTTCATTACAGAGAGAATAAAAGTGATTTAGTTGGAGAAATATGGAAAAGCAACTGAAGCATCTTTAAAACTTTTCCAGTTGTTAGGTGGCCCATTTCATGGTAGAGAGAAAAGGTGAAACACTAACACATGTCGTATCTGTGTACGCCCTATACCTACATATTATTACTAGCAGTAACAACAAATAAGAAAGTAGTTTCTCTGCCCTAGAATTATCCCACTTCCGGTTTTCTTCCCATTTCGATTTCACTAATGTAACAAGCATTTCATCAGGGAATTGAAGATGAGAAAAACAAGAACATCTACTTTCACATTTTTTTCCTTCTTTTGCATGGCCAAATGCTAGGGCCGTAGCAGTGCTCACTTGAAAATGCAAAAGGAATAAAAGAAGAAGGGGAAAAAATGAAACCGTGAGTAATAAAAATTTGTAACGACAAGATTGGACTAGAGCATTAAAAATAGATGGGAGGGAAAAGCCGGTACTCTGATAAGCAGCAAACCATGTAGGAATATCATGTGGAATCATGACTTTTTCTCCATTTTATTTCGTGAGGGCCTTTCTTAGAGAAAATCTGTAATTTCGTCTTCACGAGCGTGGCATGTGTACTATGCATACATGCATGCATGCGTTGCATTACACCACCACCACCACTTCTCCAGTAGTGCTTGGAAATACATAGTGGTGAGATTGAGCAGAAAAAGGGAAGCTTTTCAAGGAAAGAAATCCCCTGGACTGAGAAAATGCTACGGAGAGAGAGACTGTGTGTAAGCAGTTACTTAGCTCACCGTGAAATATAAGCAGTCCCCTGGAAAAGTAGGATAAAGTGCGTATTCCTTAATGGAAAATTATACGCTTTTTTGGTGAACTAGTAGTACCGGCGCACCACCTCTCCTCTCACTTTTATTTCAGCCGTGTCGTGTAACAAAAGAGCGAAATGAATGAGAGAGAAAGTAAGTGAGTAGAAGAGGAAGATAATTATATACCTGGAAAATCCAAAAGAGCGGACCAAGTCATACCAGAGCAGCAGTGCAGCGGATTGAGTCGAGAGAGAGGCATTAAAATGAAGCCTTTTAATTTCTACATTTTTTACTACTCTCTTGCTCCGGTTCCGTTGCAAGAGAACATAGCACCTTGAGTAAAGTGTGGAAGTCATGGACTCTTCATTTGTTCATTTTTCTTCTACGATATATATTTTCTTACGGAGTAGTAGACAAAGGAAGTGTGTTTTTTTTTGTTTTCTTTCTGTTTCTTTTTCTTTCAAACCTTTTTGGATGGAGAAGAAGAAGGGGCATGAGAGCTCGGCTCAATTACTTCCAATACTGATATTTCTAAAGAGGTCGAGTCTCGCTTCCCTCCATGGCTTCCGTGCCGCTCAGCAGCCTCAGCATCCAGCTGCACTAACGACTTTTCATTTTTCCCAGCTGCCTCTGCAAGAAAGTAAAAATAAAAAAATGAGTGGGAAGTGAGAGTAGAATGAAGGTAACAAAGGAAGAGGAAAATGTGTATAATGTGTGGTCGATAACCATTCATTTTCTTCTTTTTTTCTCCTCTCATTTTTTTCTTCGCTGCTTTACATAAAAATTGAGTAGGTTTGGGAAAGTTGTGCACAAAGTTTTTTTTGTGCAAAGAGAATAATGGGGTACTAAAGTAAATCAAAGCTTATTATATTTTCATTGCAGACGGACGCAGAATAATGGAAAGAAAGGAGCGAGGGGAGAGTGAAAAAGGAGATTTTAAAAGCAACTTGCAACTTAAAAACTGGGATACTTTTTAGCGGAAGAAGCTGAATGGAGAAATTAAGTTGAAACTTTTTCATTCCCTTTTTATGCATGGAAAGAGGAAGTTACTCTAAGTTATTATTATTTTATGCCCGGTCGGCCTCCTTTATGTTGTTACCTGTTGTTGAGACCACAGCAGAGGTGGAAGATGATGGAGACGTTGAAGCAACTAGACTGGGTGACATCACTGTGGGCGAGGTGGGAGCTCCGTGCAGAAGGTCCAAGGTGGGCAAGCCTTTTCCGAGAATGGGAGTGCCGGAGCCTGGAGAACAGTTGGAGTCAACAAAAGGAGATAGTTGTGAAAGAAACACGTCATTAGGGGGAAGGAGCCAGGGTGCTGCTTTCAAACGAGTCCTATTCTTCTCCAAAGAATGTAAGGTGGAAATGGGGGATATGGTTGATGATGATTGAGTTAGAGCTGATGATGATGAAGATGATGATGTTGGAGGCGGTTGTTGTGGTGGCAGAGGTGCGGAGATTCTCATTGCATTTGCGGATCCAGCTGTGATGGAGGTGACGCGTTCCACATCTAAATCGCTGCTGGAGCCATCATCATCACTACTAGAACTATTTTGAATGATGGAGGGATCCTCGTCAGATGAGCCACTCAGGGTGGCGCCCACTGATTGATTCCGTTCCAGTCTTAATTGCAATCCTGCTAACCGACGACTATAGTAAAATAGAAAGAAGAAAAGATAATATGAAAATGAACTTCCACAACGTGCTCTATCGCGCTTTTCTTTTTTCCTTCGCCCGCTTTCTGTACACGGAGAAATTTGTCTTTTGGTAGGGATTCGTGGTTTGGGCAATGAGATAAAAGTTGGGCTATTGTGTGCGGCATCGTACTTTTTTCTAGGATATCTAGTAATAGGACCCCACCATATGTTTTCTTGCACTTAAGCCTGAAAAAATCCTTCGAAGAGTCGAGCTACGCTCAAAACTTTCGATGCAGTTTTGATTTTTTATGATGACACTGCAGTGTGCTCCTACCCCCCTCTCCTCAACTTCTCGGGTAAAAAAGTCATTAAGTCTAAGATAAAGCGGGCCTAATTCACTTGGACAGGATTTATGATGATGATGACCCATAAAAAGAATTATTACTGAAAAGTTGTACTATATCTATATTTTTTTCTTACTGGAGGAAATCTTGACTGGAAATATTGGAAAGCTGAGCGTGATCCTCCCCATTCCAGAAACTGTCCTTGGGGGAGTCATCCACATTCTGTGATATTTTCTTCAAGCACTGCTCCGCTAAAACTAGTTTATGTTCCATATCGGAAAATCGTGTTCCATTTGTCGCTCCGCCGAGGAGCAGCAATGCGCCACCGTCCCCTTCCTGAGACCAGTTGGAATTGAAATGTTTGATTACGTCGTTCCTCTCTTTGGACAATGACTTCCCGACCCGAAGCGTCTCTCTGAAAGGGAAATGGAATTGCATATTAATTGCACATTAATAGATGAAAAGTTTTCGGTTCAAGTTGAGAAGAGAAAAATCAGTCGTGTCGAGATGCGATGACAATACATCCTTGTTGCCTTTTGCAATAATGCAAATGGCATCTTTAAAAGCAAGTTCTTTCACTGACGACATGTTCACGTCCTCCATTATTCCGTTGTCGGGCTTCGTGTGTCGGGATAAATAAAGTGGAAGAGCTTGAGGATACATTAAAATATCATGAATCATCGAAGTCTTGACAAAAAAGACAAGGATTTTTTTGTCAGGGGGATAAAGTACCACAAAAAAGAAACATTATCATCAAGTTGACTCAAAGTGAAAGCTGAGGAAATGCACTGACGACAGCACCGACTTCATATATGACCGTCCGTACTCGTACGTAGGTATGTATGTAATTCAAAAAGGAGAAAAGGAATTTTTTTTGTAAAGAGCGAGGCATACCTAAAATGTGAGCGAAGCTCCTCATGTTCCTGTCGAAGATGGTTGAATGCCAAAAGAAGAGAATGAAGTTGATTACCAAGAGAGCCAGCTGCCTCTGCCACCATGAAATAGCTCGCGCACTCCATGTGACGGTGACGAATGGCTATATCTGATGGTCTCCAACCCAGTTCCGTCTAATGAAAATATGAAAAAAGGAGAATAAAGTGACTGGAAAAAAGAAGGGAGATTCATTCATTCATTCCAACATACATATCTACTACCAACCAACTAAAATGTACTCAAGTTCATTTCTCGGAATCACTTTCAACGAGAGCAAAATAATGTAATGTATGTTGATACATCGCTTTTGTGGATTTGCGAAAATAAAGTCACTTCTCTTTACATCCCTGAGAAAATAAAAAGAAAGGAAACTAAGACGAATGCCCAGATTTTCCTCTTTCTCCGAAAGAAATCTAAAACTGTAAAAAAGAAAAAGTTTCCAGCGAGTAAGTTCTGTTTCAGCGGAATACAGACTCTTCTTGAAAAGCGGGCGAGTAGAAGTTGAAATGCATTTGATTTCTTAAATTACGGCGTGCTCATAACCTCCCTCCACTACTCACCGCCACGATGCATGCATAAACCAAATATAATTTGGTGTGGTGCTGTGCGGTGGCAGATTATACCACTTTTCCTATTTTACTAGGTTTTCAATAAAAAAGTGGAGCTTTTGGAAGGATTTGCGCCTACATACATACATACACATCCATATTCGATTTCATTATCATGACTCGCAGAGAAAAATGGAAAGATCATTATGCATTTCGAATCCCCTCATGAAATCGGTTTATTCTGCTGGGTTGCCATTATACAACCATTTGAACTGGAGGAAAAATACACGTCACATCATTCTCGATAGAAATGGAAATCTGGTGGGTGGAATAGAGTGATGATTATGACATGGTAGCGGCTTGTTATTGCGATTATTGGAGTAAAAAGAGCCGCCATGAAAAACGTTCATTATTAGAAGGGGAAAAAATAAGTGTTTCTGACTGACTGAGACTTTCATTCGTCATCTATCACGGGCCTACTGTTCCATGACGTGTCTACGTGATTTGAAGGGAGAAGAGGAAGGCTTGTACGCCTTATAATGATACTTTCATCCTTACAGTGTCAGAGATCAAGTCGAATCAAATGTGAATATATATGTATCTATGTGTAACTAGGTAGACGAACGAGAGCACCACAGAATTTTACTCGTTCCGAGAAACAAAATTTGTAAGAAAAATCCAAACCATTTTTATCGTTCCCACACTGACAATGAATTCGCGGCGTTGATGATGGATTACCTGTGAGAGGGGATCAGCTCCCGCGAGAATTAGCTCATGGCACACTGTAATATTCCCAGATTTGGCGGCATCGTGAAGTGGTGTCATTCCATTCGCATCGCGAATGTCCACCGAGAGACCTTTATCAATTAGCTGAGCACAAAGGAACCGCACAGTGTTCACGTTTCCAAAAATGGACGCAAAGTGGAGGAGAGATCGTTCCCCTTCGTTGGGCACCAAAGCCTTCTCTCCGCATTTGGTATGGTTCACCAGCCATTGAAGACACTGGAGCTGTCCTTTCTGCAAAAAAAATGTGGAAAGAGGGAAAGAGAAGTCGTCAAAGAGTATTAGATATCAGAGCATTTCAATTTGTAGAAGTCCACCATCATCAGCTCCATGTTGCTGTGAGTCGAAAAAGAAACGTAATGCTCACTTTGAGGGCTGTCAAAATGACGGTTCTTCCAGCTTGGTTGTGATCTGTGAGTGCAGCCTCCGTGCATTGCGAGCCGAGCACGGAAACGAGCCATTTCAGAATACGTACATGACCCGCTCTGACCGTCGAGTGGAGGAGTGTGTTTCCGCGAGCATCAGTCAAATGTCTTATGAGAGTAGGATCCAATTCTTGCAATGACTCTTGCTGAAGTATGTACGTAAAAGATTTTTTGAAGTTATCCACATCACCGCGCGAACAACAGAGGATGTCATCGGATAACATGATTCCCCCGGAGAAAAAGTGGAGATGGCGCGTCGGCGATGGCATACAACATGAAAAAAACAGAAAAGAGTCAACATTTCAATATCTCCCATTTTCGTGTTTCCTTTGGAAAGGGAAAATTTAGTTAAGGAAGAGGAATAACGTTTGTTCTGCTTCGGTAGAACTCAATAGAGTCGGTCGGAATGCCCTGTGGCAGGGCAAACATTGCATTCAATTCACATTTCTCACATAAACCCCGAATCCGCTTTTCGCAAAGGTTCGCCTCAAAACAGCATTTGTATTTTGTTTCACATTTTTCATCTCCAAAGGATTCGATTCTTTGCCGGAAATCCTGTAGAAATATATTTGGGGACCAGGTAGATCCCTTGTACCCCTCCATTTCAGAGTCATTCCTAGCAAACCGTGTCACTCGTCAACGACCTATTTTCTTGTATCGAAGAGAGAAAATGCATTTTCTCTGCTCGACGTTAACTTAACTTTGAATGAAGCCGAGTGGCACGTTAAACATATCCTCCCACATAACCTATTACTATGCTTCCTCATCTGAAACGAGGTTACACTTTCAAATCCCATGTAATCCAACTGCTGTTTGGGGAGAAAACCTATAAAAACGTGAAACCATGTACAGTACGTGGCTAAGGCCGGCATTATATTAGTCGTTTTCTTTCCTTGTCGGGAATTGGGGCTAACGGAATTTTAAGATGATGAGAATGATATGAAATAAGTCGGAGCGAGAAAACAAGATTTTAGAGAAAAGGGAAAAATAGCGAAAGACATTGCAACCGTTCCTTCGTT
>JAHZNI010003713.1:0-11447 GCA_027744415.1 Seira ritae | reverse complement strand
GGAAATCCATTTGAGAAATCAAAATCAAGAAGTTTGGAAAACATGTACTTTTTCATTTACAACTTTCTCCAATCGATTTTCGTCTGAATAAAAATTGTGCGAATTCATAAAGGCCATGTTTATTTTCATTTGTGGGAATAAAGTCTAAAGGTTGCACTCACTCTCATGCTGCTGGTGTGTATGCATGCATTATGTACATAAGTAGTTCCAATTCAATGGCGGAAGTTTTCCTCCTCTTTTGTCCTTCTCAGCGTTTGGCGATCCACTCGAGGAACGGTTCCTTTTATTTAGCCTTCCATTTTTTCTTCAGGCATTTGCCCGCCACTTGAGAGAACATCAAGCGTATAAAAAGGAAGACGTGGTGGGAGCTTGTCAAGATTATGAATAAACTCTTTGATTATCATCTTAAAGCGAAAAAAAGGATTTCTAGGATTTATTTTCTCTCTATGGACGAGGGTTGGAGTGTTAAAACTTTTCCTTGCTATACATGTATAGTGGCATGCTGGGTTCTGGGTTGTGATGTGATCATTCTACTTTCTAAAAAACAGAAGTTTTTTTATTCTCTAGTTACATGTATACTTATAATAATAATATGGCTCACGAGGAATATATATACTCATTTTCCTTTATGTTTTATTTTCCGCTGCCACACCACTTACTTCCGACGATGGCGATGTGATGATGATGCGCCCCCTTATCATCTTAATACATATCTTATTCGCCTGTTCAAGAAATGATTGTGGAGTCACGTCCGTTGCACAAGAAAAAGAAAAGGCTGGCAAAACAGAGATCCCTGAGAGAGCTTCAGACTACCCCGTACGGAGAACAGGTATGTGCTCTAGAGCTATTGTAAGAACATGGATGCTGGTTTTGTATACCTTTGAGAAGTAAGTAAACGAACGAACATTTTGTGTGTGTGTGTGTTTCGTCCGGGCTTGACGAGCTGCAGTTTCCATTATTATGATTCCATCTCTTGTACTCTCTGAAACGCTGAAACATTCCATTCTTTATTACTGAAACAAAGGCGTACAACATCGAAACAAGTTTTTTTGGCGAAGAGAAAGAAAATTTTTATACGCTGCTACCTCAGCTGAACAGATATCTCGCCAGTAATATTTACCTGTCTGACTCATTTTTTCAACAATTCTTCGGCATTTGTCAAGCACTAGTCACTCACTCATTCAACGAGTTAGCCCTGGTCAACCGATACTTCTCTAAATAGTTGTAACTAAATTGGTGCGCATGTATCGCTCGCGGGTTTAAGCTAGCCCAATTGTTGACAAGAGAAAGAGGAAATATTATGGATCAACATGTTTCCGCAATTAACACTAAATTGCAGTGAAAATGTTCAATTTGATGATACGTGGGTGTATGCAGCAACATTTTCACTAAAAATAGGAGCAATTTTATACTGGTCAACTTGTAGTGTGTACCGCATACTTCCACTTTGCTTAAGTGCAACCAGAGAAAGTAGCACTTGAGTCGATTGATAGGTGATCTCTGAGCGTTCCGTATCGTAGTTCTACTCACGACTTTGCCCACCTAACAATCCATAAAGAAAGCAGCCATCTATGTATGTACCTCGTGTAGTACAAATAATAGCTCTCTCCTATCATTCTTCTACGGATAAGTAAGATCCCGAATTTGCATGTGACGACAGAGATAAATTGGCAAAGTGTTAGATGAGGTATTCCTTTAATGGGCATAAAAAAGAAGAATTGAGATGGAATTTATGGGAAGAATGGGAAACTTTTATTGTTCTATGAACATCAACACTCAAGGATATAGTGAACGAGTTAGTCAGTGTACATAATTGCCCCGCTTGAAATAAAGTCGAAATTTTATTTTTTCATCACTTGGCTGGCCATTCATCTACATGAAAACTCGCTTTGCTCCATCTATTCTGTAAAAATAGAAGTAACGCTGGAGCTTTCACCCGCTGTTTGCTTGCGTTTTGGGCAACCATCTTTCTCTTATTAATGACGACGTGTAGCTGGGATATTCTGCCATTTTGTTGATAGGGCTTTTTGCATGATTTCCAGGAACCGACCCTTGACCCATTGGCTGAAGAGTTCACAACGTTTAACCGTCAGCGTGAGTTGGAACGTATCGAGCGTGAGAAGAAAGAAGCGGAATGGGAACAAGAGCTTCTTCGGGCAATGGAAGCATCCAGTACGTTTTCAAGTAACCCTGCTCGAAAGGAATTTCGTCTTTCAGACTCCCAACTTCCAGCAGAATGCCAAAGTCCTGGTTCCGGAGTGGAAAGTCCTTCATCCAGTTCTTCGCTTGCGCATCCCTCGACATCATCGGCAGTTGCTGGATTCAGGACGAGCAGCCCATTTAACAAGCCGTCGACTTCGACTGCCCGACAAAACAACGAGGCTGAGTCAGAGGCTGGAGGTAACGGTGCCAAAGGTGGGGAGGATGATGTGTCCAAGCTACCCTCTATCGAGGGCAAGAAGCAGGCTTGGGCTAAGAGACGCTCCCTTACAATGCCAGAGGGAGCAAAATTATGGAAGAAATCATTAAAAAATTAGTTAATTTACTATACAAATATCATATATATGGGTATCATATATCAGGATTTACTCTACTCATTATTGCAAACTGCAGATAATAAACCAAGGGAAATTCGATAATAATGGTGAGAGAGGTTTTGTCAATTAGCGAGGCAAAGTTTTTTAAAAGAAAAATCGTTCTGACTGGGTACATGTGATGAAAAGTCACAAAACGGATGTGCTGCTAAATGTACGGAATCATCTAGAGAAACAAAATTCATGTGAATTTACGCTACAAATATGATATTATCTTTATAAGACTAAATTGTAAGCAAAACTTTTAGCAAACTGATTTATTGGTGCAATGCAACTACATCCACAAGGAAAAAGTGGACGAGTGGTTATGAGCCGATATTGAAGAAAAAGAGAAATACTTTAAAAAGAAATGAAAAGTACTAAATTTGAATTATCTATATATCATTGTGATTCCTCGAATTGTATAAAATGTTAATTTCACGCATTTTTATAGAGATGGATAAACCGAAATGGATTTCACGCAAAGTTTTTAGGAATAGCCCTATTTTCATATATCGTTGTCTGAAACACATAATCAGGAGCTCAGTTTGCCCCAGAGAGAAAGCAAAACCTTGGAATGATACAAATGTAAATACTTTCTTGATGAAAGTGTGTGAAAGTGTGTTATAAAGTATAAAACATAATTTGTTTGCTGATGAACAGTGGCGAAAGTATGCACGTGATATATGCAACGGGGAGCTGAAGTGTTTAAAATTTATCACATAAATATGTTTACTTATTATGCAAAATTAAAAATAATTGGGGGACTATCAATAGCTTTAATCAAATGGATAATAATAACTTCAAGAAAACCTAACAAGTGTGCTACCGAGCGAGGGTAAAATATCAATTTCTAAAACGATTATAAACGCTTACTAACTTCTTTTAGTTGTTTTTCTTCTTTCTCCCGATTCCTCGAATGCCACCCGATGGGAGAAAGTATTTTCATTTTTCAGACTACATAATACATATATATGCATAATATGGTGTGAGGTATGGAGACTTGAGATGGATTTGTGGAACGTTTTTATGAAAAAATGATTAATGTTTTACAATTTTGTAAATTAAGTGAATTTTTAAGAGAAACACTACTTATAAGGTTTTTTGTTTCTGATAATATCATTTCTTTAATTTAATAAAGTCGACTACACATGGATGAAAACGAATGTTACCAGCACTTACGCATAAGTATATTCATTTAAGTATGTATAGGAGAAAATCAATATCAAAATGATGAATTGTAACCTTTAAATTAAAGAAACATATTTAAAATGATTAAAGAAGAAAAAATTATTTTTAAAAATCCAATTTAGTCTTTTTATGTCTTGAGTGACTTGAATTGAAGAAGAACCAGTATGTAAGTGACCACATTTCCCACGGCAGATGCCACAAATCCCATGCTCATTTTTGTAATCGCACACGCAATAATTTCTACTGGAGCTCCATGAATCGCATTCAACATCAGCGTGATCTACAATGACAATGACATATGCCATAATATATGTATTAAATGGAAAATACGAATCATTATTGTGCATGAATTCACTTCCCGTATTTGCTCTACCTGGAACTCAGCGTCATGATCAATTTTATCCATGAATGATTCCTGAATACTCTTGGCAACTCCATAGCCCTGCATTCAATAAATTAAAATGTATATTTTATCTATTTTGGATAATCCTTCGTGCTTTCCATACCGCATCCGTAATACGTTGTCCACAAAGCAAAACTGCTCCCAAGTTAAAGAATGAGAAGTACAAATGAAAGCCCCACATGAGGAAGAAGAAATGTAGTATTTGCTTGTGTTCCTTGGCGTTTGTCGCGTCAGCTACGATTGTCCCTTCGAATTCTGTCTGATTCAAAATGATTGTGTAAATTGCGGCAGTGATGGAAACCACAGATATGGAGCATACGGCAAGAAGGCAAGCCCCGAAATAGTCACTGACTGTCCCCACTGCTGACCGAAGCATTTCGAATGTCAAGCGATGAGCTTGAATTTCTTGGGCTAGCTTCGATTTTCCTTCATTCCTGCTTCCTGGTTGCGACGACTGCAGCGACGAGTAAGAGAGGGTATTGAAACTGCCATCTATGTCCTCCCTACACAGGAGGAGCCGGATTTTGTTTGCCAACTCCAAATAAAATTGGCGAATCA
Organism: Seira ritae; assembly: GCA_027744415.1. Classification (NCBI taxonomy): domain Eukaryota; kingdom Metazoa; phylum Arthropoda; class Collembola; order Entomobryomorpha; family Entomobryidae; genus Seira; species Seira ritae. Next base: position 6,722 of record JAHZNI010003713.1, on the reverse strand, counting down.
CTTCTGTGATCAAAATAAATAGGGCAACAAACGTTTGAAGATAAATAGGTAGGGCGAAATGGCCTAACTTTTGAAGAACAAAGGAAAATGTGATCCAGCCATCCTGAATGTAAGTACACGTCAAACCGAAGATGATGTAAAGGAACAGGGATCCATACATAAAGCTCGTGATGATGATGAGAACAACAAGTGAAATGCAAATATACTTGATCCGTTTAGGAAAAACGAAGCTATCGACGTTGTTTTGGAAACGCAAGTGAATGCCTCTGATTTGTGTTAAAAGCTTAACGAGGACGGTCCCTTTTAACCTTGCGTGGAATAGAAGGAAAGTTACTTGGATGAAATTTGAAATAACATCAACTGCCAAGGCGTAGTAATCAACGCCCTTGAAAAATAATCCGAGATGCTCTTCTAAATTGTAATAAATCCAAATGGTCATGTATAAGAATGTTATAGCACAGCAAATGTTGGACAGGGACGGAAAAGATAAGATCCGAGCCAACTGCCACGTCAATAATTTGGTCGACGTGGGCTGTTTAAGCTCCGGTCTTGTCACAGCCTCATTAGTACGATCACACGAATAAGTAGGTACTGCAACGTTTAATCCTATTAGTGACGCCAACGTAAAAACTTGAGAAATACTTTTGTAGAAACAATCAGGCCCAGGTAAGAGATTTTTAGCTTTTTTGCTGCTCATTTCTCTAGCTTTTTGTTGTTCAACTCTAATCGGCTCTACTTTAAACGCAAACTGTTCCATCCTCTTTGATGCTTATGAATACTTCTGAATTATAGAATAATCCATTTTAGATTGGGAGACGACTCCTCACTCCACTAGAAGTTATCTATTTTTATCAATTCTTGAGAGCAATTATGATCATACTCATCAATAGGCAATTTTCTCATTAGCTCAAAATAATTGGATGTGCCTACACAAACAACTTTCAATTTCCTGTGGAAAAGGCGTGGTCCAAGATCTGCAACAAACAGGAACAGGGTAGACACTGATGAAAGGTAAGCTTATTATATACCACACTAATATTTACACTGAAAAAGCAAAACGATGAGCACTTGAAGATTTTCAGATAAAACAATAAAACAATAATAAGAGACGTGTCACGGGAAAACTCAATTATTCCTTCGCGGAATTAATATTGGTTTTTATTGCGCACTGAGATGAAAAATAAAAATAATACTTTATTATTAGTTAAAGGCACGTCGCATTGAACGAAAAAAAAATAATTCTAATATACTCGTACATTAGATGATATTTTTAAAAACAACAATCCCTAATTAATCATAGAAAGATTTAATCAACTTTAGTAAGTAAAGCTATTTGATGAAAGTGCAGCATCAGTGCATAATAGGGGAAGAAGGCTATATATTTCATTTTTCATCTTATTCGGTCAGTCGATGACTTCGAAATAGTGAGTTCGAAGAACGTATGTTAACAATTTTCAAGCTACACAAAACATCTAAAATGCCTGCACACTGTAGAGGTTTCTTAGGGGTTCTGGGCTCAACGTGGGAAGAAAGTTGGTAACATCACATTCGCAAGATATTAGAACGATTAATGTGTTTGCATGTTTGGATTACTAAAATTACGGGATTTTCCGAAAGGTATGTACAATGTAGCTTCTTCATAGTAGAAAATGCACCAATGGTATATTATGCGATAACGTTCTAGTTATTCTCTAACTTTTCAAGGCTTCCAGTCTACTCTGCATTCTCTCCAGTTCGTCTTCGTCCTCTTCCTCTGAATCGGCAGATGCTGAAGCGACAGGTGCTGGAGTAGGAAACGCTTCTTTACCGGCTGCAGGAGCTTTTCCAAGCTGTCCTGCTGTGACCTCCCACAAAATCTATGTTGAAAACAGTTAATCCCATTTTACAACTAATTCATCTCATTTCTAAAAGAAGCTATTATCATTTAAAAAGCTTGGCAATACTTTTGTCTTCAATATAGCTACAAACAAAACATTTAACATTACTCAAAGTCCATTTCTACGCTCAAATATCGATGCTGCAACGTGCGGCGTACCTAATTGTTCCTGCATGTGCATCTGAATCGAATTTAGATGCGCTTTAGAAGCATATATTTTACTAACGGCCTTCTTCGAACGGACTAATTCCTTAGCATATATTCGACAAACATCCTTGTCACCCTTCTTCGCTGCTTCTTTCAATGATCGCTTGATTTTTTCTTCTTCTCGGCGTATACCTGTAAGCAAACAACGTGTAACATTCCCCTGACAACTAGATCAGTTAAATTTTAAGTTATTACACTTTACGATAATACATCCACATCCCCATACCGTTAATCTGACGATCCAAAGCGGTGGACTCCCGCCTGATTTTTTTCCTCCATTCTGTCACCTTCAACATTTTATTTAGCAGTTAGCCAAAACCAAACGATTTCAAGCCAACAAAAGTTATAGATATGTCCAAAATGACCTACCTGAGTTTTTGGATCCACTGGCGTGCTTTTTCCGAACAGTCCCATTACGAATTGTAACCTTCAACCTTTGCAAAGCTGACACACTAAATACAATATATTTCCTCTAACTATTCAATTGCAAATTCTTTATTACTTGAATATAAACTAAATTGTATCGTTTCGATGAACAATAAATAATGTTGTTCAATGGTAGGTATCTTGTCTCTTGATATTTCACGATAATATATTATCTTTAATCACAATTTTGCTAGTACTACTGGCGCTATCAATAAAGTCAATCCTAATTACGTGTTTCTGTTTCTAAATGATATCATCTTGATGAATGATGTGATGAACAACAAACAAATTCACTAGAGCTTACTTACAACACGTATAGTATTTTTTGTATTTTTATTGTTTGTTTTTGCAAGGCAGCAGCACACTCATACGTATAATCTCTGTTGCGGCTGACTCTTACCTAAAAGTTTCAATGCCAATTGTCAACAACGCATAACATATGGGTTACGTGAGTGTTACGGGATCACTTTCATGCTCAAAGCAGATACTGAACCCCACAGCACGAAACTAATTTTTATTATACGATTTCCACTGATCTCTTGCCGTATGCCGTGGTGTTGGATGACTGATGCACTGAGGGATGACAGACTGGGCTTGGTGACATAACGACGGCGTGAGAGTGCAAATGCATATGAGTGAGTCAATTGGATTGAGCAAAGGAAGTTGCGAAAGTTGTTGCAAAAATGTTCAGAGCTTTTCATATGACGACGATACGAAGATGTGATGTCACTTTTTCGAATGAAAAAAAGATTTCCATGTGCATGATTCATTTTCTATTCACGGTCTTTAATAAAAGTAAAAATATTATGTAGGTACTATCCAATGGCATGGCCATAGGGAAAATATTGCAAATTCGCATAAGTATAATGATCATTATCTATGTTGTTTCGTACTTATGAAAACCTGTGAAAAAATGATGTGAACTAAGGCAATTATTTAATTAATGCTTAATATCTAAAATCCAGCGACAGTGTTGCTTGCTACATTCATAGAAAATAATGTTTATTTTCATCTCATCATCATCATTAATAAAATATAAAAATATATTCTTCATCATCCGTACATCAATTATTACTGATTACAGGAAGTAATAGTTTATTAGTTTCCCCGCTGTCCTAAAATTGAATTAAAAAATGAGTATTACACCATAAATTTATTTATAGTTATTAGTAATCAGATTATTATAATTGGTCATCATTGGTGATTATCATGCATATTCATTAAACTTTGTAATGTGAAGTTAATCTATTTCATTCTCGTGATAACTAGTACTTGCATTAACGTAATATCAAAAAGGTAAGTTTGAGTAATAAGCATGTCACATGATTCATGTGAAGGTACAACAGACTATACAAAATTAAAGTTAATCATAATAACAATAAGTATACAAAACACACGACACTACTGACTGTACCTCATGTCCCTGATTAAGGACAACCGGCAGAGTAAATGCTAACAAAAATTCATAAAATCTAACTAGACCATGTTATTTTAGGAACTACAATTTACTCGATGGGTACGAACACGATTCAGTCTGATCAGGCCTGATAAGCAATCCTCAGTTTCCAGCACTTTTTTCCCGTACAATAGATATCTACATCGACCAAATACCTTTACTCCAATCAAAGCCCAGCTTCAATACAAACATTGAGACAAGTCCAATTGAACCGCACAGCCAACCCCGCCTGTAGCTTCCAAAGGACGGCTCCTTTTCTCCGAACTCATTCAACTTTCCCTGCTCAATTACACCTGTGATTTGTAAGGCTCGATTACTCTCGAAATTTCTCACTATGAGTTTGCACAACTTCCTCACACGTTTTTTGAGAAGAAAAGAGGCTTTCTGCAACTTCAGACATCGCTCTCGAACATCCTCCACCCTTTGCTTGTCTTTCGCAGTGTTTATGTCGATGGGATACTTTTCAATCTGCAGCCTAATGTATGTCAGCGTACTCGCGATCCTTTCGAAATGCAAGCTGATATTGAATAGCATGCAATAAATCTCGGCAGCTGAGAGCTTCTTATTTTCCTCCAAACGACGGATAGACGAAAGCTGCCACTCAGTAGTATGGACCATCTTGATTATATCATTGATTTCCATTCTCGTTCCTATTTCGTTCACCCCTTTATCCCTCAAATGGTCATCACTGAAGGTCAAAAGTTGAGAGAATGTGACTTCGTGTTCCTTGAAGCTGTCAAGAAACTTCTGCCCTCCAACGCCGGATAGAAGCACCAAAAGTTTTCCCTCGGAGTGACACACGCCCATCGGCTGTATTTCCTCAGCGATGCTACCAAGTTCTTCCATGAGTGATGAGTCCATCCCAGGTTTCCAATTGGAACTTTGAACCGCATACAGAGCGCTAGCAAGACGGGTTAAGCGTTTGTGTTGGGTGAAATCTGCAACCATCCATCCATTGCAATCAACGACGAAAATATCAGCACCGTTTTCCAACAACAGTCTGCACATACGACCACTTCCAGTACCGGCGGCAAAGAACAAAGCTGTATGTCCCTCAGGATCCATCAAATTTGGATTCGCTCCTTTCAATAAGAAGAAATTTGCCAATGTACTCATTTTTCTCTTGCTAGCAATCATGAGAGCTGACCGACCACCTTCATCCTGAGCATTCAAATTAGCACCGACGTCAATCAAAGCAGTGGCACACTGAACGAGCACATCTTCCTCTCGTTTCGACAACGAGACAGCTATTAAGCCTGTCACTTTGGACAGTGGATGCACCCAATCTGGATTCGCATGCTTTTCCTCCAACAAATATTTAATCACAGGAAGATTTCCTCCAAGGCAAGCTAGTAACAAGGGATTTTCACCACTTTCTCCAACAGCATCATCGATTCCCCCAGTGAAGTCTTTTGAAATCTGCTCCTTCAACGTGTCCAAATCTCCACGAATACACGCCAAGCGAACAGCTTCGGTAGAGTACCGATGTACAATCACAGGAGGTGGTGGATCTTTCTGAACAGATGAACTTTGTTGGCTTACGGAAGAGGCTTTGAGAACACATTCGCTATACCGCGAAGGTTTAGTTTCACTATAATCGTAGAAGTCAGAATCGTCGGAATAACTGTCATCGTCACTCGCTCCAGCAACTCTTGGCATACAGTAGTCACGAGATCCCTTCATTATTGGATTTTCGTAGCTTCCCTGGAAACAAAAATAAAAGGATTCATTATCAGACAGAACTAACACCAACAGTATCAACGGCATGAACAGGTTTTATAATTTCAATTTCGCTTGTGTGATGTAAATAAAAAATATTAATAGTAGCAGGAGATAGTAATTCCATACGCCTATACGAAAATCAGATCTTAAAGTGTAGTTTAGGGCTCCAAACAATGAAAGTAAAGAAGAGGGCAAACTGTCAAAGACGAAACTTGTAATTTTAGCAGATTATTACCAGTTCACTGCGTGGTCTCCTCTTTTTTTGCGGAAGTTATTAAAAGTAGAACGTAATCTTATCATTTCTTTCGTAAGTTTTGCTAGAACACCGGACATTGTTCCAGGACAAAAATATTTACTCGAGTTGAGTCTGTATTGTAGTCTGTAGTCAAAGGAACACCAAAAATATTTGTAAGAGGAGTAGGATTAGGATTGGTTTTTCAATGAGCACATTATGGGTGCATTCCTTCCCGCATTGAATTCCCAGGCTCTCACTTTGCCCCTTCCCTACTGTTGTATTCATGTGATGCTGATATGATTTATAAAATGATATGATGATGACGATGGACACAACGAACGATGCGACGCCAAGCCAAGCAGCTAAGGTTCATTTGCATGCATGTGAATTAATTCTACTTCGCTTATGAAATCCATGCCACCACAGTTCAACTCATATGCCTTATGACATGACTCTGACCTCCTAATATCAGCAATTTAAATTTATTCTTAGCTATGTAAGTACATATACCTTCCATTTCAATCTGCTCTAACTTTTGCTAGCAGTGACTGTGACTTCTGCTGCAAAATACACACAATTTATACAAACCATGAAAGGAACATGCAATAAAAACATTATAATTTACCTATGCTATAAAAGTGTAGCTCTGAAGGTATGTCATGCCATTTCAGAATCATTGCCACTGCAGTCGATGAATTTTCACGAAATGTGAATAACCTTGATTTAATCGTTAGAAATTCGAGCGGGGTCATCATCATCAAAGAAGTCATCGAGAAAGAATTCAACCTATGCGACTCCGG
>JAHZNI010003712.1:0-13148 GCA_027744415.1 Seira ritae | reverse complement strand
AAATGGCTGCGTTGCCAAAATACACTGCAAGGATAAGAGAATTACTCATTCTTTGGAGAGTTGAGATCACCTATGAGAAAATTTTTGAAAAACGTTTTTAAAAATCCTGGGAATTTTGCACTTTTCCAGAGAAGTGTGAAAGCGTTCTTGGAGGTGAAAAAGATCCTCCTCTTGACGCTATGTTTGTTGGCAAGAGAATGAGGAGAAGAAGTGAATTTGGGTTCGTAAAATATTTTTGGTAGGGGATTTTCATTTCATCATCAGTATCATAGTTTTATAGTTGGAGGAGCATCAGTACAATAACATGGTTATGTTGGTGGCGGTTGTTCCATTATATCAAACCCAAAAATGTTAACACTGCATATGGCATTTTATTGAATTGTGCATTATTATAGAGCGACCAAAAAACCAATAGAGAAGAAATTGTAAGCTTTTCTGTCGTGGAATTGCTGTAAAACATATGTACACTGGGAATATGTAGAGAACAAGTAGTAAGACTTTCATTAGCCCAAGCCAAAAAAAACCAGCATCGCAAAGTACGAAAGCCAGGGAATAGGGAGAGAATGAGTTGTGAGGAGGGAGAGAGTAACATAAACGCTTGCTTAGTGCTTCTGCTCTCTGTAGCCAAGACCAAAACCTACACAGAATTTTCGTATAAACTTTGCTCGCATTTTGTCTTGTTGGTACAAAATGCTCATGTAAATAGCATCAGAAGAGACTAAAAAAGTCCGAAGACGAGGACTACTGCAATGAAAAACAACTAGCAATGGCAGTCAAGTCTCAATCTAAAAAGCACTATTGGAAAGTACGCAGGAGAAAAAAAACTATCTCTAGATTTCACGTAATTTTATTTCAATGATGATGATGATGAGCGGAGGAGCGAAGGGAGGAGAAAAGTAGGAGATAAAACATGCGATGATTCTCCAGGTCTGCTCCGTCTCTGTTTGAAATGATTCGAGAAGAAGGAAAGGTTTTGATGTCATTCATGTCATAGTCTGGCCGAAGCAAACCTGAGCATCATACAAAGTGAGAGCGAGAAACTTTTAAAAATCAGACCCGCCGACATTGACATGACATTCTGTTTATTTGGTAAGGATTGGAGAAGCGTTGAATTTACTATGATAAGGTAGGCGGGCAGCGATTAAAAGTGTATTCATTAGTTTTACTCTAAGCTCAATATTATGATGGATTTCATGAAAATGAAAATAGAGAGTCATTGTACTAACTTCCCAAATCCAGCCATGGTTCCGTTCGTCCACTAATTCATCTGACAACTAAATGGTATGCTCTGCATTAGTGCAATGCATTTGGTATGGATTGGTTAATTTCAATTTCAATCCCAGACGTTTTTGTCTAATATTACTCATTTTGCACCATGTATTATAATGTTTTTCGTTCAAAAATATCATATGGCAGGCGCTGCGCCGGCGGGAGTCAGTTGGTCAGTCAGTCAATGTCAAGAATAATTAGTCAATGTCTATATATATGTTCTAGTTTACAAGCAATGATCCCAAATAGCGTTGCCAGATAAATGTTTCATAGACAACTGAGAAGTAAAGTCTTGGTAAAGTACATGTTTTGCATACTACTTTGAAGCACTTCGAAACTGTCAATCCATAGACCAAAGAAGTAACTACAACGTTTTTGGAATGGAGCTGTTGGGAATTTCGAAGCATAGAGATTTTGATGATGGGTACATATGTACTTAGCCGACGCCGAGTTTTTATAGCTAGGTATATCGACTGTACGTACAAATACAAGACAGCTTCAGAACGAAAAATAGCCACCACCATCATATAGCCATCATATCACATTCATTCACTATTTAGCTATCAGCAGTGGGGAATGAATTTTGGCTGTTGGAAACATTCAAATTACTTACCTATAACTATACATAATTTTGGAAAGTACAAAAACATTCATTCTCCTATTCATATTGTATAATACATACATAGATATAAGAGACAATAATATGACTATTGTGAGCTTCAAATCTCGTCGTCGTCATTCAGCAGTTCAACATGATGATGATAAGACAGATGGTGATGGCTTATTTCAGTTAGTTTATAAATCTACGACACAAAACATTGCTATGAAAAGCAGTGTTCATACTCATCTAGAGTTACCTAAGTAGATAGGTGCACATGCTCGTTGCGCGTAAATAAAAGAAAAATGTGCTCGCCATGCTCATTGCTCAATATTTACATTTTAGGTGAAAGCATAAGATTTTTACCGGTACGAAACACAACCAACAAAGCGCAGAGCTATTATCCAGCAACGGAGAAAGTTGCACGGGAAAGATGGCATATGGGTCAGGACATTATACTTCATTAGTAATTAGTTTTCATTCCATTCTTTTCATTCTCATGCTTCCAAATGATATAATTAATGTTCATTCAAATTCATGCAAACAGTTTAATGAACTTTTCCTTATCAGTCTATTTCATTAATTAGTTTTTTATCGCGATTTCTTTGCTTACAAAATTAATAAGTAGGTGTATGTCCCGATTCCGAATTTGGTTTAATAGTAATAAATCCAATTAGATACTATTTTGGTGCTTATAATGCTTAAATGAAGATTTAAATTTTAGCGGAAGTCATTATCATCCAGCCCCATTTTATTTCTTTGCGAATTAGATCCTTTCTTTTTGATCGCTTGTGCTGCTAATTAAGTATAATAATGTTCATACATGTTCATCAATACGCAATACATATAGCGGTAGAGGTACCTATGTTTATATGAAAGTAGTAAGCGTGATATTTTCCTACGTAGCAGTATTCCTTGGCTGAATAAAATATCTGGTGCTAACTATCCCATACATTACTTACCCCTATCCCAAAGCTGTGAGTCTACTCTTGGTCTACTTGATTATGTTCACGTAATACACTACTGTCTGTAATGTATGTACTCATGTAAAGGTTTCCCCCTGTTCTCCCTCGCTCACAATTTTTCTCATGTACTAAATGTGCATCTCTTCTGAAAGCCAGCATTGTTCTTTACCATTGCATTGCCATCATTATGATCATCATCATCATCACTTTTAAATATATTATTATGCCTACTTGAATCGTAAAGCACAAAAACTCTACACGATTTTTAGTTGGAAAGTGAAAGCGTACATACGCTACACCATACCATTTGGATGTAACGGTAACGCTAGGACGGATTAAGGGTTGATTTCTTTTTTTCTTGACGTGTTCCTTTTAAAGTGCTACAGTATTTGTGAAGGAATGAAAGGGTGAGTGAATGGAAAAATAATAATAAAAAGAACATGAGCTTAAAATCGGATTTCAATGTATCACAAAAATAAAAGGGATTCATTGGGAAAAATCTGTGGTGTAAAGGCAAAGGATTTTCCCGCGTTCATTTTACACCAGTCATAATTAAGACTAAAAATAACTAAATTTGCTACTTTCCCATACATATTTCGGGACCTGGACTTGTTATGATCAAATAAGAAAAGGTTGAAGCAAGAGTCAACATCAGCCTTTTACATACCTGTGTACATACATATAGTATTGTGAACATGCCTGACACAAAATTTAAATCAGAAAGTAAATTGAATCAAAATAGTACAAAATGTCACAAAAATAATTTTTTTAAACGTGCATGTGAAGTTTCGTGGCGAGTAAAGAAAGTTTTGTTTGATTTCAGGTGCTTTGACTCTAATATTTAGAATGCAAAAGTAACAGGCATCATGGCTGACGGAGGCCAGCGACTCCTGGATGTCATTGAGTAAGAAATAAAAAAAACAAATGACTTATTAGTACATTTCCAACGTGTAAACATCCCTAAAATATGGCTCCATTTAATTTCCGTTAAAATTCTGGAAGACAATATGCATTTTATGAAATACTTTCAAGCACACAAATATTGTATAATATAATACTCAATGAACAATGAAAATTCATAACGATAATTTTCAGTGACCCAAACGCACTGGAGTCGTTCCTCGGCGGACTCACAGCAGATACGGAACTTTTGCCTTCAGCAGAGACCGTGGACAATGTTGTAAGGATAATGATCAGATTAACTAATAGTCAATCGACATGTATATATCAAATCTAGACAGAATTGAAGTTGACCACTGTCGCTTCAAGAGCACAACGCTGAGTATCAATGTCTGATACTCCTAATCAGCGAATGGTCCATAAATACATGCGGTCTAATATTGCATACCATTTTTGTTCTAGGTCGCGTCGCTGGCACGGTCCCTGGGCGAGAATGAGTATGAAGTGGACTCCCCAAACGAGACCCTCTTCGATACCTTAGATTCGTCCTCAAACCATCTAACGGACATTTCCCGTTCTTATGTCCCTTCAGACTTCGGCCATGTAGCAGTGCAAAACGATGCATTTACTAATAATTTAGATGGATTTTCGAACGGTAATAGTAGCAATGTGATTAGAGGGAATTCCCATCATCTTGAGCAGCAGACTCGTCAAGGTGGTGGTGTAGTGGAGAATTCGGGTTGTGACCAGTTTATAGGATCCTCCAATACTAGTACTAATGATAATATTATTAATAGTACCTTAAGTAGTGGTGTTATCAGTGCGACATCCTCCTCCATAAATAGTAATAGCATTACTGTCACCGCAAACAGTAATGTTAAGCAAATATCGGCATCAGTTTCCAACTGTGATCCCTCCAAATCTTCTAATAATTTCGTCCAATCTGGACAGCAACAGATCAACTCTATCATTGTCTCCTCCGCTGCTCTTAATAACCTTAATTATTCGACTTTCACTACTCAGGATCTTCATCATCAACAGCATAAGCAAGATCACGTTGTTTCCGTTTCTCAAAATCAGTTGAATCAAGCGACTAGTCTTTCCACGATTCCTGTTGAAACTCAAGTTCAGCAGAATAGCGTCCCTTCCAACAACTCTACAAATAATCTGATCTCAGCAGTAATAGGTTCATCAAATAGTGATGAGAATGGCGGCGCAGTCAGTACCCTTACAACGAGCACGTCTGCTCCCACCACTTTCCAGCAGCAACCACAGCAAACTGGTCAAAGTAAAACACAAATTCTTACGGCGACCAGCAGCAGTACAGTGTCGCATACTTCATCCTCAACGGGAGGAGTCAGCAATGACACGATGGTCAACGCCAGCAATAATAATGCCACGCTGTCAACTACCACAAATGTAGTTGGGTCAGTGAATAATTTAACTGCTGCGACAATTCAGCAACCACAACAACATCAATTCATAACGAACACCAGTACACAGCAATTAGTTTCCGGACAGACGGTTAATATACCCAGTATGACTGTAAGCGCGCCTCAGTTAATTGCCAATTCTCATGGTGGCATAGTTGCAGCTTCTGCCGCTGGACAAAATATCATCCAACAGATTCAGACTGCGAACGCAGGTCAAAGCTATATTGCCATGGAGCAACCAACAACAGCTCTCTTAGGAGCGACAACATTTGGGGCGGCAAATGTTGCTCTCGTGGCAACAGGAGGGACGCCGACTTACGCAGTGCTCCCCACTACTCCCCAATTCCTCACAAATGCAATAATACCCCAGACGCATGCAATACAAACTTTAACGAAGACAGCGGGAGGAGCATTCTTCCAGACGACTGGTGCTCCTCAACTTGTGGCTACCTCCACGGCGCTTCAAAACGTAAGTGTTGTTGCTAAAGCTAACGAAGTTAGTCAAACGCAAATCAAGACAAAACAACCGGCACAGCTCTTACCCAAACCATTATCGTCACAGGTTAGCGCTGCGTCCACGGCGACATCAAGTTCCGCGACTTCTCTTGTAACGTCTGTCTCTAGCTCGACAGAAACTAGTTCTTCAAACAGTATGGGGCAAAGTGGACAACAAACGGGAACACAAGCTACGACGCCGAATACTGCTGTAACGGATGGAGTAGTGACCCAGCTTATCCAGCAGTCTCAGCAGCAAATTACAAATGTGAGTGGAAACACGGGTACAGTAGCTATAACGCCATCGCAGTCATTCGCAATTGGAAGTGCGGCAGGTCTTGGTCAAGTTGTGGTTTCGCAAGTCAGCAGTCTGAGCTCTATGACGGCTCCTCAGCAAACTCAACTTACTGGAACCATTGTGGTGAATCAGGTTTGAGAAAACAAAGAATACTACATATTTTGACTGATACGATACAAGTAAAAGCTGGTAGTTTGATATTTATTTTCTCATACCGTTTTTATTCTTGTAATAATGAAATGCTTATCAAATATTTCCTTGTATGCATGCATGTTTTTATGTTCTCATTTTATAGAAGGTAAATTATACTGTGTTGCTCAGGGACACGCTGCTGTCTCAGTCTTGCGTTCTCCGTTTTTGTACCTCTGCTGCCCTCCTTTGTATTGGATAGTTTGTTCATGGAATATTACTATTACAGTCTTATTGTTTTTTACAGTATGGTCAGCCAATGCTTTTACCAACTGCTTCAACCGCCCAGGCAGGCCTTCAACTTATCTTGAGACAGCAACCTGCACAACCTCAAGTACTTGCTATACAGGCCCAAGCTCCCCAGGCTAGTGCGACAGCGGGGAAGCCCATCGTTCGATACTTATCTCAAATACCTCAAATGGCGCAGGTATTAATTAACTTTGTTCATCTTTTTAACATTGATCGCACTTTTGTTATACAATATGTAAATGATTTAGAGCTAACTCGATTTCTTTAAATCCAGACGCAAGGATATGGTCTTCAGCAAATTCAAACAGCCAACGGACCAACGTGGGTCGCCGTGCGATATCCACAAGTGAGCCAAGCAAGCCAGTTTAGTCAGATATCGGCTGAATCGATCGTCACTCCGTCCCAGACAATACAAAGTCAGATAGCAACAGGGCAGTCACAACAAATCCAGGTCAGCCAGTTGCAGACGTTACAGTCCCAACAACAGCAACAGCAAATAGCTCTCCAGTCTCATACTCAGCTTCAGAACCAACAACAAGGTCAGTTATCGGCTGTGCAGCAAAATCAACAAGTCCAACAACAAAGTTTCCAGCAACATCAAACGTTACCCCAAACTGCGGTATCAATGGAAAATCAAAGTACATCCGCTGGCATGACGATACAGAGTCAGTTTAACGTAAATCGTATGAATCAGGCATCTGGAGCTGGCCAAAGTGTGAATCAGTCCCAAAGTCAGTATGATTCCGAACAGCAGCAAGTGTCAGTGCCAGATTCTTCGTCAGAGCCCCCACCACCCAAGAAAGCTAAGACGAAAAGCAAGAGTAGTAAAAAGAAAGAAAAGGTAACGCTTGACTTGGAACAATTGTTGAAACAGTCTGGTATAATGGATGAGGATTTAAATGACGATATGATGTCCTTCGACTTTGGCTTCGGATCGATGGAGCCTCAAACCAATGGGCTCCCTCCATCTCCACAAGTTCCTCCGGCTCAAATTCCGGTGATTAATACCACAGGTACTTATTTGAAAACTTTAATCGTTTAATCTTAATTGTTTATTCAGTGATTTCTTCAATTTTGCGATGTCACGCTTCCAAGAATAAACCTTTCGGATTGTGTAAGTTCTAACCCTTCTTAATTTTTTCTTTTGCCTCACAGAAACTCCCAAGAAAACTCCCTCCAAAAAGTCTAAAAGCAATGCAAAAAATAAATCTCAAGTTCCGGCCCCTTCCCCATCTGTACCTCAAATTATAACAACCCCAATTATAACGGGAATCCAACATCTCAGTGCCAAGAAAAAATCTACGAAGAAGAAGAATAACCAAGCAACAACTCCTGTTCCTCCTCCCGCACCAACTCCTCCTGTACAATTACCACCTCCCCCGCCAATCGTCACAACACCAACGTCGTCTAAAAGTAAAAGTTCAAAAAAGAAGAAAGATTCATTATCTACAGGTAGTAGTGGTAGTGTAAACGAGAATCAGAAGTCTGAGTCGAAGACTGCCTCATCAAAGAAGACTGCGCCACCCAAAAAGGTTTCCAGCTTGGAAACCCTGTTAGACACAATTAACGCTGTTGTTGCTGCCGGGGCATCATCATCATCCCCACTGCGTAAATCGCCCACTCCTCCCTTACCACCACCACCACCACCAACTGTAATCACAACACCCACATCGTCGCGTAGCAAACCCTCGCCTAGTCCGAAGAACAAAGAAAAGAAAAGCAAATCGAAAAAATCAAAAACAGCTGCTGACTCTCCCGTTCCTCCAAAACCTGATTCTTTGTCATCAACACCTGTTTCGAACTCTCCCTCTGTTAATTCCCCTTCTCCTCTAATTTCTTCAAATCAAATCCACCTTCAGCAATCTTCTTCGCAAATCTCTGCGCCAAACTTTTCTGTTTCCCAACCCTCTGTTAGTATAGCAGGTGTGTCGCTTCCCTCGCCAATGATGTCCCAAAACAGTAATTTTGCCTCGATGACAACAATGCCATCAATAAGCTCAGTTACCCAACAAACTCCTCGTGTTACTGGACCAAACAATCTAACCAATGGAAACAGTGCACCTGTTGTACCTCCTCCCACTTCTCAACCGGGACTAACTGGTTTAACCCGGGTTGTTCAGACGATCCAGTTGACGCCACAGAACCAACAGTTGCTTCGAAACATTCAAAGTCAGATCCAGAGGTTGCTTGCTCTCCCTAAGCGGAATGAAACTGAGCAGACGGCGTTGCAAAAGTTGGTTGTCTTACAACAGCAAGTCATAGCCACTGGAAAACCTGTCGCGGTTCCTTCACATCTGAACAATGTAAGTGAATAATAATAATACCAATAATAATTTTTTGACCAGTATCTTTTAACTAAGCTAATGGTTATCTTAAAAGTAAATCCAGTAGTTTGATAAGATATTATTTATACTTATATATGCAGTCACATTTGAAAAGGTGAAAATAGATAACGTGTAAATATTTTAGAATTTAAATAAGTCACTTTTTGTATATTTTGAGCAGTTGTCTTTTAAAAAGTTTAATTGTTACTCTTGTTATTTGTAGGCTTTATAAATGGTACGGTGTTTAGCATCTTAAGGTTCAAAATGGGTTATGGGTTTCAGCCGGTGGTAGGCCTTAGGCTTAAAATTCTAATGCAGTGAAATGAAAAATCAGTCAATTTTAAAATATATCTGGGGATCACATAGGTCTTATTGGGGTTGGGATAGGGAATAGATTTGGCTCGCCATGTGGGTGCGGGGTTCACTTTTAGTCACTGGAATACATACTTTCAAAGATATCAATATCAATGCAACATTTAAAGACTGCTTCTGTGAAAAAATTTCATATTGTACAACCGGACTCTCAAAGAGCAAGTTAATGAATTGAAAAGGAAACTTTTTCTTTTGTTGTCCTTTTGGAGTTCCCTTGATAATTTATAGATTTTCCTTGAGAGTTTGAATTTCCATCGCTTCTTTTCAAGATTCTATTCTGTTTTTTTGTGACAAAATTAAACTGTAAAAACGTCTGATGGGGCAACCGGAAAGACTGGGAAGTTTCCACTGAATGACGAAATGATTAATTAATGAAATAAACCTTATTATGGTTTTTGATTCAAATAAAGTTTAACAAATACATTTGTGGATTGTAATCGTGAAGACTTAATAATAACTATGCTTTACTTGCCACACAAAATGTGGCTGTTTTGAGAAAAAATATGAACACTAGCGTGTGGCTCGAACTAAACACTAAAACAATGTGGCTCAATTGTTTTTTCTAACCGTCCTATTATTCAAAGAAAATTATGACAGGAAAGATTTATTTTTTTCGATTTCCTCGAAACTTCCTTTCAGGTTTTTAGTAAATAACCTTTTTAATATACATCTAAGATGCAAAAACATATCTCTTAAAGTTTCTAAACCAAGATGCAATGCAATTTTGATGTTTGTAAGTTGACTGAATTGATATACCTAAAAATTTAAGAGCTTTTTTCTGATTAAATTGATGAAAAATAATAATACTTACAATGACGAACGTGTCTCATTCTTGCTGATCTGTATGATATATAAAATTAGCTGGCTCAGAGTGTGAACGTTGATCCGATCAGTGTGGCGTCACCCGGTGGTACTGTGCCTTCAACTGACTTTGCAACTGCGTCATCCCCTTCCACGAATATCCCCCTAATTTCCCCCTCGGTTTCTTGTGAATTTGATGTAAGCCCTAGCCCAGTGTCTTCAACGGTGGTGACCACCACGGCAATGCCTGTCATTGCCAGTTCAAATAATATCATTTTAAATTCTTCCTCCGCATCTCTTAAGCTCGTGAACAGCAACACGTCTGCTATGCAGCTTCCTTCAATCTCCTTATCATCTAATGCCAGTAATCATAATAGTAACAGTGCAAGTGGTGGTGGTACAGCTAACTCTAGTAATAGCATTATCGTTGGTAGCCCTTCCGTTTCCTCCACTGCATCTCCAGACTCGACGAGTTTGAGCTTTGACATGAGTAGTACATCCTCCTCCTCAACAAGTAGCAATAACTTTGTGGCAATTAGCACCGCTCACCATCCATTCCATCATCAGCAAAACACCACTACTACTACCAATACTAACACATCGACCTCAACTACTGGAGGTAAATTTGGTTGTGGCGGAGTGGGGAACATGGTAGTTACAAGTGTTAAGACAGAAATGGGACAGTTGGTTGCATCTGTGTCAATCGCACCTTCTGCAGAAGAGAAGCATTTGAAGGTAAACACCATTAGTCATTCATGAAAATTAAGAGGTGCTTTCCTTTCCTTTCTCTTTCAAGTTGAATTATTATATTTTAAACTTTTAAACTTTTTATTTCAAGCACCGTTTTAATGCCTTTTTAATGCGTTTGTATTTAGTTGTAAACTGTCCATTTCTGAAGTCAACTTAAAGCGATCGAGACAATTATGTCGCAATTTAATTTGGACTCTCTCTCTACAATGAATTATCGTTCGCACTAGAATCTTATGAAGGATTTGATTTGACTTGACCTGAATATGTACACATGTAGTCCGACTTGATTATCGACTCCTCTTCGCCTAGGCTTTTTGGTTTCGCATTCACATGATATAATGGCTTGTAGATGGCCAGCCTTTGTTCGTTAATTTTATTTCTCTGTAAGATGCACGGACAACTTTAATATGTTAAACCAAGGCATTGATATGGCTTTAACTGGGAATTCCAAAGCTTAAAGTTCATCCGGACGGGAACGTAGTTTTGGGGGAACTGCCGCTAGCAATGAATTGCTAAAGCATTCTTTTATTAAAGGCTTTTTTGATTTTGCTACTTTGCTCAATGACCAATATAATGATGCATAATATAATTATTATATTTATTTTAAGTTTGACGCGCGCGCAGTCTAGATGCATTAGATTTAAGAACGTGTTTTCGACCTTTTGTGAATACGATGTTGCCGATGCGTTTATATCTGTGCTTTCAAGCGTCACTTTTGTTTACCTGGGCATCTATATTTTTGCAGGATAATAATAATACTCAAGGGAAAGGGGCACAATGCGTTGTAACTTCCACAGCGGTTCCAGTACCTGTTACATCTACCACGAGCACGAGCTCGGTATCATTCAGTCAGCATCTCCAGCATGTTCCTCCAAACAGTTCCTACCTGTCATCAACTTTCTCTGCGAGACCGCCAGTCGACGAGAAGAAAGCAGAGGAACAACGTCTCGCGAACCTCAAAATGGAGGAAGAGAAGCGTGCGAGGTGGAAAAAAGAAGAGTAAGTTTTTCGCACTGAATAGTAAATTCTAGATACAGAGCTATCGCAGCCGTAAGCATTTTGAAATGCTTAGGATAAAAATGTAATATATATTTGCATTTCAACGTCACAGGTTCGACATGTTGCTTCAAAGAGATCAGCAGTACGTTGTGAAACCGGATTATGTAGTTCCCTTCGAATCGAACAAAGATGCTGTGGAGAGGCTGATGAAGTACCATATTTACAGAGATAGGAATGATATGAACTTTGAAGAGTTTGATGCTGAGTTTGGCAACAATGCAGTTATTCTTTTGGAAAAATTTTCTGTGATGATGTCGAAATATAGAAATTTGCTGCTCAAAGAGTCAATGGTATGACTTCGTTATATTAATTAAATAATTACCTTGTAAGATTTTGTGCATATGTGGTACTATTTGAACCTGATTTGCTTTTATAGAAGGAGGTGAGTTGTGCGGAAAGGGTGATGCTGGAAAGAATGTTTGTCGGTGAGGAAAAGCTTCGGCTGGAGCAAGATCGGCTGCTGGTTGCTCAAGGAGATGGTATGTACTATAAAATGCGTAATATAACTTATAACTGCAAGTATTATTTAATATCTGCTTCAGATGTGAGCCCTAAATACTATATTATTTTAAAATGTAGTGCTTTCGGATATGCCTCCTCCACCTAAACATTGGATGTCTAAAATCAAAGAAATGGTCGACAAGGAGATGGTCGAATTTGAGCCTCAGGATCCCATTGTGAGTCAACAAGTGCAATCGGCCATCGATTCCATCATAGGCTGTGACGCTGATGACACTAGTGCATACATGTTGGAGGAAGGCGATAAGGTACGAATACGAAGAGATTTCTACCTTTAATGTTTCAGTTGCATTTATTTTTACAAAGAAATAAGTAGCTTACCAGTTTTCTTTTTATTTTTATAATTTTATTTAAAGATTGAGTACGACGCATTTGGTGTGCCAATAACCAGCTCAGGCTATGGGGGACTGGGTGCAGCGTCTTCGGCAGATATCGATGAGGCTGTAAGGTCCATTTTAACTTAAAGGACAATCAGGGGAACTCTTATCCGGCTCCTTTTCACCTAACGCCGAACAAAACGCTGAGCTTGACATTTATGCTGAGATTACTGCTAAACTTGATGTCACCGTTCTTGAAGTATTTACATTTCCGTATGGAAGAGGGAGGGGAATCCACCCACACTTTACCAAACAATTTTTGTGATAATGCGGGTGGGAAAGTACTATTATGTTGGCATATAATTGAAGAGTTGCAGCTGTCATATTATCCTTATCTCTCTCGTTCATTATTACTCGATTTTGATTTTTATTTAAAGATGCCTATGTTATTTATTATTAACGGAAAGTTAACTGAAAATTGTTATTTTATCTTTTTGGTCAAAAAATGTTACAATACATATTTATGCTACGGATATTTTAGTAATAATTTGTGATAATGAAGAAACATGTTTTATAGGTTGAACGAAGTCTAAAATTAAAACATATAATG